>PISW01002575.1:0-20415 GCA_004023785.1 Mungos mungo | reverse complement strand
ACAGAGAAAGAGGAAGACACAGAATGTGAAGCAGCTCCAGGCTCTGAGCTGCCAGCACAGAGCCCGACACGGGGCTCGAACCCACGAACCGTGAGATCATGACCTGAGCTGAAGTTGGACACTCAACTGACTGAGCCACCCAGGCGCCCCTGATGTTTACCATTTTTAATGTCGGGTTTCTATCCCTGATGTCCAGATCTCATTCCCCTTCTGCCTGAATCCTCCTTAGAGAGTCTTTTAAAGCATCTTCTGGTCATGAATGCTTTTAGCTTTCCTTCGTCGGAGAATTTCTTTATTTTATCTTCATTCCTGAAGGAGATTTTTGCTGAATATTTTTGGAGAATTCCGGACTGACAGCTCTACTTTTAGCACTTGAGAGATGTTTTACCACTTCCTTCTGGCTTCCATACTTCCATGAGAATGTCACTGCCATTGGAGTTGGTGTTCACCTACAGAGGATGCATCAGTATTCTCTCGGGCTGATTTCAAAAAATTTCCAACTTCCTTTATTTGCAGCCGTCTGATGATGATGTGTCTGGATGTGAATTTCTTTGAGTTTATCCTGTTTGAAGTTCATTCGGCTTCTCAAGTCTGTCTTTTGCCAAACTTAGAAATTTTTCAGCCATTATTTTTTTAACATCTTTTTCACTCTTCTGTCTGCTTCTGAGTATTCAATTACATGAATGTTAGAGCTTTTATTGTTGACTCATGGTTCCCTGAGGCCCTGTTCATTTCTAGATCCTTTTTCCTTTTTGTTCAGATTGAATCATTTCTATTATCCTTTAAGGTCACTGACCGTTTCATCTCAGATCTGCTATTTGGCCCTTCCAATGCATCTTTTATTTCTGTTGCTGTATTTTTCAGTTGTAAAGTTTTCATTTAGCTCTTTATATATCCTATTTCTTTGATGCATGTTCTTTTTCCGTTTGTTAAGAAAGTGTTTATGATTACTTATTAGGGCTCTGATGTAACAGCTGGTTTAAACTCTATCAGATAATTCTAACCTCTGTGTCGTACTTGCATTAGTATCTGTTGATTATATTTTCCCAAGCCAGCTTAGATTTTTCTGGTTCTTTGTGCTAAGTAATTTTGGGTTATTTCCTAGATATTTTAAATAGTATATTGACAAACTCCACACTTCATTTAAAGTTTGTAGAGCCTGTTGAATATACATATTGATTTTGTATTATTTATTTTTTATTTAGCTAGTTATTTTGCAGGTAGTCGGCCCAGTTAGGAGCTGGCCACACATTCCCACGTGCCTTCCGCGGGCTGTCTCTGAGGGCGGTCCAGTTTGCAAATCATTTGCAGGAGTATTCAGATCCGCCTCGCTCGTGCGCCGCCCAGTGGCCAGGCTGGGTCTTGGGTGCCACCCTCTCAGGTCAGTTCTCCACTTCTCTGGTCTACAGTTTGGGATCAGAGCCACACAAGGGTCACTTTGGGGTGAGCCCGAGACTTCATAAACAACGTACAGCACGTCTTCCTGAACGGTTCCCTCCCTGTGCCCTTCCAGGTCCCCTGGTCTCCCTTCTCAATCACAGGACCAGAGAAAGGGTTATTTTCAGACTGTTCTACTGTGTGCTCTATGCACCTCTGCAACTCGATCGTGTCCATGGCCAAGCGATGGGTGAGAAGAGAAAGAACACAAAAGTAGCAGAAGTCTGCCCATGGGCTCTGAGCCAAAGACTCTACTTAGACCAAAAGGTTCCAGGGCAACTTCTGTTGCTTTTTCCATGGCTCTACCTGGGGTCTGGGGACTCAGAAAACACAGAAAAAGAGGGAACTGGGTTCTCTACATTCCCTGGGAGTTGGGACTTCTCTGATGTCTCCTCCAGCCAGGGATGGAAGGCTTCTCTTGGAACCCTGTCTAGGAGTCAGTGTCCACATCCAGGATGGCTGAGAGATGCTGCAGGAAAACCTGAATGGTGTGTTCTGGTTTCTCTTCCTTGCTCCGTGCTTCCTAGCGTCCGGAGACAGCTGCTTCCGGGCATTCTGTCCAGGCTTTGGAGGAGGACTCAGTGGGAGAGAGGAGGTGGGGCATGCTAAGTTCATCTTATCCACAAGCAGAACCGTGGTCTGCACTTTAACATCACGAGCGAGAAAAACAATTCTTCATTACTACCATCAATCGACACATGTTACTGTGCTCCTCACATTTTGACTTTCCACGTCTCAGTATTGTTGTCTGAGGAAGGAATCTCTGATTTTCTCAATAGCAAGGTTCAGAAACGTCAGGACTTCCTCACGAGGCAACATCTCCTACGGGATGGGCTGTGGCTCCATGGGGTCAGAAGGCAACATGGCTGCCACGGCCTCGGTGGGCATTGTGCTTTGGCCTCTCCTCTGATTTGAGTGCCACCACAGAGTCTGGGCAGAGGACACGGCCTGGCTTGCCCGGCGGGCTGTCACGTGGAGTATCAGCTCAGCGGGAAGAGGAAGTAGCAGGCAGGCCAGGGAAGCCGCAGCAACAATCCAGGCACTGGTGGGCATGAAGGTGGGCTCAGATCCATGTTTGAGGCGGGAAACAGCATGACTTGTGGACGAATTAGATGTGTGGTGAGAGAGGAAAGATGCTGTGAGTGCCTGTCATGTTTTCAGTTGAAGCAGAAGGAAGAATGGAGTTGCCATGTACTGAGGTGGGGAAGGCTGCTGTGGAAACATTTCCCCCTCCTTGGTTTTGACAATCTGATTCCATAATGCCTATTGCAATACAAGCTGAGGTACTGAGCAGCCAGCTGGATGCCAGGGTCGGGAGCCAGGGAGAGTGGGCTTGAGGTGTAGACGGGGCACTCGCTGACATCAATGTGGTATTTAAAGCCACAGCCTTTTGGGAAAGGCTGGAGAGCAGAGAAGAGGGGGGCGGAGGATGCAGGGTGGGGCACCCCAAGAGGATGCCCCTGGCAACTTGAAGGAAGTAGGGAGAAACCTAGGATGTTGCGGTGCGTCGGCACCAAGGAGGGTAAGAATCAGGAAAGGAGACCAAAGTGGCCAACAGGTCAACTCAGACGACACCAGAGATTAAAATTTGGATTTAGCAACATCGAGGTCTCATTGGCGTGCTAGAAAAAGCAGTTTCTAGGAAGCGATGGAGGAGAAGGCCTGAGGGATTAGGAAGAGGTGAATTAAATGTAGAACTGATACATTTTATTTCGATTAGTTTGGGAGAAGGAAGGATATGAAAGAAATCCAGATGTAGTTGGAGGGTGAGCAGAGTCAGAACCACAGAGGTTTTCAGAACTGCCGACAGCTGTTAACCAACAGGCACCCATGATGGGTTCTGTGACCCGTTTCTCATCACCGTGCCAGTTTTAGGCATCTCGGGACTCAGTGCAGTGCCTTACACTTAGAGGTGCATGTGAGATGTTTGCTGACCAGGTGATACAAATTTCAGATGGTTCCATCAGTATCCACAGCAATGGTCTGGTTTCAATACTGCATAAAGGACACATACTCCAAAGGCAAGGCAGTTTTTCTCCCTTCCTTCTCAATTGCAATGACAATACACACTTCTTGTATAAGTTAACACATTTCTAATGAAATATGGAGTGTCAGGGTGGGCGGGGTTTTTATGAACTCCGGATGCTACATTTCTCCTAAAACGCTGACATGTATTTTCAGGGGTCAAGATAGTTCATCTTCCCGCTACTTACTGTCCCCCCAGCAGAGCAGAGGCCCCAGCACATACGCCGCTTCTGAACGTGGCCGGCCTGTGTCTCCCATCACAACCTGAGTGACCGGCAGGTGCTCCTTACGGGAAAGGACTACTATGTCGCTGGTCCTACAAAACAAACATGACCCCCTTACCATTATTCCGAATGACATCCAGAGAAGCAATAGTCTTTTACTGCAGTTCAAGAGGTATTAAGCTAGATGTGTGACTACGTAACCGTCAGGAAATCAAACGGCTCATCTGAACACTTACATAAGGTCGTCTGGGGACCCGAGATCTTTGTCTGTGCGACCCCAGAGAAGAAAGGGGCCAGGTCCAAAATCATAAGCCTCAGTGCTGGCATGAGATCACACTGCAATTGAGCAGCTCATTGCTTTTTCCGATCTAGTCGCGGTGTAAGTCCTAAATGCAGAACTTACATATGCCAGATGTCGGGCTTCGTTTAAAAAAACAAAACCCAAAACACCCGACTGACAAGATTTAGGTTTTCAATTCTCTGATTTTTTTCTTTTTACTATTATTTTCCAAAATTTGTAGAGCTGTTACTAGGCATTTCTTTAATAATCGATGCCATAAATTAAAAAAACAAAACAAAACAAAATACCCATTCAAAACCAAATTGAAAGCAGGACACAATGTGCACTCTAAATTAATAAATGAGATAATGCATGGGAAGTGCTTTGTCCATGGCTATCGCCATCCATTCCTTCGACCAACACTTCCTAAACAGCTTCTACTGGCCAGGCCCTGTGGGTTGGGGATGTGGAGATAAAATCCACCATCAATGTCCCCAAGAAACCCAGTGGATATTATAAATAATAACGAAAATATAATTGTACTGTAGCCAAATCATGTAACTGAATACTTAAGGCAGCATTAATATCTATGGGTCCAATATAACAAAAACTAGACTAACAGCCAGAGGACCTGGGTCGTGTGCTGGCTGACCACCAAACACCTCTCTGGACAAAGAAAGATTTTTCTGCTCATTGTAAGCTGTTCCTATTTTTACTATTTATTTCAATGACTTGGTACTTTTGATTTAGGAACAAATAATAATTCATCTAATGTGTGGTTCTGGTGCCTTGTATCCGTGTAGAACTTCAGCGGTTTTAATGCCAAACAATTACAAAGCCACCATTCACTCTTATACGTACAAATGGAAGCATCTAAAACTAACAATTTTGCAAGTCGAAACAGTTAGCGATTTCAAATGGTGCAGCCTAATAGCTTTGCTGCAAAAAGAATCTGCGTACCTTAATAGCTAATTATTCCAGTTCTGTGTAGGCACCAAAGTATTCTTTTAAGGTAGAAAGGTGAAAATTGTTAATATTTTTATTTTGCTTAAAAATGTAACAACGTGACTGGTGGTGCCTATGGTTAAGCCATGAAACACTTGGACTTAATACCCTGAAAGTTAAGAAACAATTTTAAAAAATAATCAGATTGTTTCCAAAAAACAAGACTCAATGAAGCCACATGGCTTTATCTGGTGAAGGCCTTGAATTACTGTGGGGAAAAACACACAGGTAGGTCATCCCAAACACATAACGCCTGGTTTTGTTGGGAACTGGTGGTCACAAGCTAGAAGGTTCCATGGATTATGGGGGTAGACAATCTGAAAATATATCTTGTTATAAATGAGGGGATAATGCCCCAGATTAATTCCTCGTGTTAAATACCAATCCATGTTACAAATAAGCATTTTAATTTTTGTCATTGCTATTTAGGTAGAACATTCTAGAGGGAAAATGTAAGTGTATTAGTTATTCATTGAGGATCCTTGGATTTTAGAGAACCATTTGAAAGCTACATAATGCAGTGAAAAGCTACACTTTAATTGTTTTTAGCAATGACCAGGCACACAGAGCCCTGGAAAAAACTTAAGGAAAATCATAAAGGGTAATTGCGTGTCGTAAGGCAGATATTATAATAAGTTCTTTTTCATTCCGTCTTTTGTAAAGTAACTTCCGGAATCTGAGGAAATTGGAAATGACTCTGATTTTAAAATTTATTAGAGCAGGTCATTCCCAGCTGCCTACGCTTCATGTAAGATGTGATTCATTGTCATGGTCACCAGCCTCATTAGAAATTGCCTGATTTAGTCATATCTCAGTGTTCTTCTTGCTTCTCTACTTTTTCAACAGTTGGAGCCATTGCATGTCTAGGGAGGATGACTTCTTACAATAGGTCTCAAACATTCAGTAAGAGAACTTCCAAAGCGACTTCCTTTTTGTTTTCAGTCCCGAGCGCTCTAGAGATTATCCTTCCTGCTGCCTGTTTTGCAGGGGACTTTTTTGAAGTCTAACAGGGCTGTCACGGCTTGGAGTTGTTGGAAAAGCTGTAGTGAACAAACAGTGGGCCAGCTTTCACATTTCCTAATTGTTCGGGGGCAAAGAGAGACTGGAGACAACTTAATTATCACCACCCAGAGTCAACGTATTTTGAACGCTCCCAGGCTCTCTCTTGGGTTTTGCTAGTCTATTTTGGGTTTTGCTCATCCCTTTGACAAACCCAGGCAGTTTAATCACCGCTGCACCATGACACTTCACGTCAAGCAAGGCCAGTCTCCTCTCCTGGTTTCCATCTTCAGTTGTCATTTACCATTGCTTTTCCATGTACGTTTTCCCAGCTCGTCACTGACCCAAACGCTAAGCAGACATTTGGCATTGGAATTAAATGGAATCAAAGAAACACTGGTGTTTCTCACTCATGGCCATTGTGTGATATCTCCATTTATTTATGTCTTCTTAGAGTCTCATAATAAAGTTTTATGATGTCTTCTCCATAAAAGTTTTACATATTTTTGTTATCTTTATTCCAGAGTACTACACTCTTTGCTGATTTAGCAAGTGTCTGTTTTATTATTTTCTTATAGCAATACATTCTTTATAGGAATCCAGTTATTCTAAGATTCAGTAAGTAACCCTACAAAATAAATTCAATTAATTTCAAAAATATTTCTGTATACGCTCAAGTTTTCCTGATAGACAACCATATTTTCTATGAATAGTGTGGTCTTCATTTCCTTGTTTCTAACCATGTGTGGTTTTCAAATGCCTCAAATATTTTTAGCCCTCTATTCTTCATTTCTAACCTAACTGCACTATAATCAGAGAAACTGTCCATATGATAACAACTATTAGAAAATTGGGGGGGGGGTTTGCTTTATGGAATATTGGAAAAACCAGCTTGCAAAAATGTGCCACATGTGCCTGAGAAAATTATATATCCTCTAACTTTAGGTGGCTACCAAAACAAGCTATTGACTTCATTTAAAAATATTTTTTAATATTTATTTTTGAGAGAGACAGAGCACAAGTGGGGGAGAGAGAGGGAGACACAGAATCCGAGGCAGCCTCCAGGCTCTGAGCTGTCAGCACAGAGTCCAGTGCGGGGCTCCAACCCATGAACCCTGAGATCATTTAAAAATATTCTGTGTGCTTAATAATTTCTGTCCACATGATTTACCAGCTGTTAACAGATGTATGTTTAAATGTCTTCCTATAATGGTTGATATGTATATTCCTCCTTTCAGTTTGGTAAAGTATTTTCTATATGTATTTTGATTCATTTTTATTAGGAACATACAAACTCAGGATTGTTACGGGGTTTTTGTTGGTGAAATTAAAAAGCATTATTATATAGCGAGAGCAATCATCTCCCATATTAAGACTTTAAAACTGCATTTACTTCTGTGCGTATTTGCTTGGTAAATTTGTGTTCGGCATTTTGCGTTCCACATTTCTAGGTGTACAGCTGAGGTACACTTATTCTTGATGCACGATGATCTATCTGGATTTAAATGGCTGTTTTTTCACATTTTACTCATTATTAGTTTGTTATTTTGTTGCTTGTTGTTTCTCCTTGTTTTCTAGATTTTATTTCCTATCTTCTTTTGAATTAACTAAGTTTTTAGAATCCCATTTTTGGGCGCCCGTGTGGCTTAGATGGTTGAGCATCTGACTGCTGCTTTGGGCTCAGTTCTGATCTCACAGCTTCGTGGGTTGGAGCCCCACATCAGGCTCTGCGCTGACAGTGTGGAGCCTGCTTGGGATTCTCTCTCTCCCTCTCTCTCTCTGCCTCTCCCCTACTCGTGGTGTCTCTGTCTCTCTCAAAATAAATAAATAAACTTTATTAAAAAATAAAAATGAAATAAAAATCCCATGTGGATACTGCACTCTCCATGTCTATTCTTTAGTGGTCACACTTTAAATTTTAATGTATGCGCTACAAACAATGTAATGCTAACAAATATTTAGGCAACAAGTTTTAAATTTCAGTAACATTTTCATTTCTAAATTTAATTCCTTCGTCCATCACCATCATTTTTTAATAGGATTAAATCGCCTCCTTCCGCTTCAATTCCGTATATACTGTGATATGTGACTGGGGTCTGGGCTGCACCTCTTATTTTCTTAACCTCTCTGCTTACATACTTCATCCCTCAATGTTTCTTCTTGTGTCTGAGGCTCCTGACAAGGTCACCTACTTTCTTCATTCTGAAAACGATTCTTCAAACACTGTATGTTCCTTCAGCATCTGTCTGTCTGTCTGGGTGTTCACTGTACGTCAGCTGGGGACATGCTTGGAATGGGACAGTTATTTTCCTGCCGCACAGTGAGGGGACAGCCAGCACCCGCGGTGGCGCTGGGTGCCATGGGGGAGGGGAGGGGCCGGCTGGCTCCGCCTGCCTTTGCCTTTACTCTTCCTTTCACCCCCCACTCCCTCTAATGTCCACTTCAAGTTTCTCTGGTTTGGCCGCGATGTGTCTGGAGATGGATGACTTTTACTCATCCTGCGTGGTATGCTAGTATTTTCTCCAATCTGGACATCTTGGCTATTTCATCATTGCCCTTGACGATCTCCAATCTTCTCTCCTGAAACTGGACTCAGAGGCCTGTCCAGGCTTCTGCACACCACCCCTCCATGGTTTTCCTTCCTCCCATTGTGCGTTTCTCGGCCCTACAGTCCAGGCCATTTATTTGTTTATTTATTTTTTATAATAGTTTATTGTCAAATTAGTTTCCATATAACACCCAGTGCTTCTCCCCACAAGTGCCCCCCACCATGACCATCACCCCCTCCCCCTCCCCCCTCAGTCCATGGTTCGTCTCCAGTATTCAGTAGTCTCCCTTGATCCGTGTCCCTCACTCATCCCCACTCTCTTTCCCCCTTCCTCTCCCCATGGTCCCCTGCCAGGTCTGTCCTGTTAGACCTATGAATGCAAACATATGGTAGCTATCCTTCTCTGCCTGACTTATTTCGCTTAGCATGACACCCTCAAGGTCCATCCACTTTCCTACAAATGGCCAGATTTCATTCTTTCTCATTGCCATATAGTACTCCATTGTATATATATACCACATCTTCTTGATCCATTCATCAGTTGATGGACATTTAGGTTCTTTCCATGATTTGGCTATTGTAGAAAGTCAGGCCATTTATTTACACACATTTTCCAAGTCCCAGTTGTCTGGCCACCTGTGTCTGCTACCTGATCCAACAAGTCTCAAATTTCAATGATAACATTTTCATTTGTAAACATTCCTTTGGTTCGTTTGTAAATCACGATCTGCTTGGCCGGTAGTGATCTCATTGCTTTCTCGTGTTTCAGTTCCACTGCTTATTCTTCAAACAGTCTCCATATTTATTTTATCTTACGTTCTGAATGTATCTGTGATCTGAGACTTTTAGGCATCGATTTACTCTGTGGTTCCTTCTGCCTCCCTGGGGCTCTGTAGCACTGGATTGCAAGCTCATGTTTTGTGGCAATTTATCTGTGGGAACCCTTGGGGGAGGGCAGACCTCCAGTAAGAATGTCATGTAATTCTACGATGAGCCATTGGAGCTGCCAACCCATGGCCCCACTAACTGAATTCAGGGGCCGTGTAACATTGGATCCAAATCTGTGAGGGCAGGTTGGCAGACGTGAGTTTTCAGGGAGTTATTTCTTGCTGCCGAGAGTGCTAGCTGGAAGACCTGTGTTTTCCACCTTCTTTTTGGGTCTGGAAGCCTCTTGAGACCTCCAGTTACATGGAGAGGTCTGCGTTCCATAAATCCCCTTCCGGGCACGCCAGACCATGTTTGGTTTCCCCAACGTGGCCACTTAAAAACACAGCTACCAGCAAGGGAGTTCAGCAAACAACCCTGGTCAACCACGGGGCAATCGTCTCATTAGCAGGGTCAAACTTAACTTTAGGAAGTCACTTGCAGTGAATGGGAGACATTGATCTGGTAATCCTATTCTGGCTTGTTAAAAATAAATAAAATGGACTCAATTGGTTATTTACAGGTAAACAGAAAACAGCTACCTTAACGCTTTAGGTTCAGATCATTACAGTGCACCCATCAGAGCTGCTGCTTGGAGCTCGCTAGGGAGTCCTTTAATCTTTTCTCTTTACAGAGCTGTCTTGTCCAACGTCTGCCTAAGTCACATGGTTTAAACAATACAAAATCACAGTTTGCACAGGGAAATTATATGGAAATCACCATTCATTCCGGTCAGCATCACAGTTGCAGTAATATTGAGAATCAAGGCAGCTCCCCTGTAATCCACAAGCACATTTTTGAGCATCAGGCTGAGAGCCTCCCCAGTAAGTGTGTGTTTCATTGGCTCTTCCAACCCACCAGCTCACTGGGGTTCCATCTGAAAGACAAGTATGAGAAAGGTGACACCCACTTTGCCCCCCAGCCTGCCTCCCCAGCACAGTCCTTTGCTCCCCGCTTTCCAAACACAGCAACTATTTTAGATGTGAGCAGATGCTAACTCCACAAAGGACCATTTCTAAGAGGATTTCCAACTGTTTAAAGAATATTTCCATATCAAGACTTACACTCTCACCATATGTTTTACTTTTATTAGAGAATGAGCAAGCAGTCCCCTAACTCCATCCAGGCGTGATATCTACGTATTTCTCTTGAGGACACCAATTACCTCATTTATTTGGAAGTAGTAACATTCACAAAAGAATTGTCATTAAGAAAAAATATATATAGAAAAGCAGAGTAATTTATACACTGAAGCTGAAATCTGTTCGAGAGCCTACAATGCTATTGAAATAATGTAATATTATTATGCAACATATGGATTTCCTTCACCTTATTTACTAGCAGAAAACACGGGTCCTTCCCGTCTGGTCTTAAAGGTCTCACAGAGACATGTGTTT
Source organism: Mungos mungo (assembly GCA_004023785.1). Lineage (NCBI taxonomy): Eukaryota > Metazoa > Chordata > Mammalia > Carnivora > Herpestidae > Mungos > Mungos mungo. The sequence goes on along the minus strand of PISW01002575.1, from coordinate 9,576 downwards.
CTTCTTACACCGAATGGGTTGGCTTTGTATTTAGAAACTACAAATATGGTCCTGATGAGCCTTCTCCATTCCTGGGCTGTGTCCTAGGTTGGACAACTGAGGCCACACAACTCAATTCTGCAGCACAACCTCCCTCCATGTACAACCCACAGTTAACCCACTGCTGAGGCCCCAGGGAGGGACTGCAGACTACCCAGAGGTTGAGGATGGTCTGGAAGGCAGGACTTGCGGAGTGTGGAGGAAAACAGTCCCTAGTAAACAGAGAATCAGAGCAGGATGACTGATGGACGTGACATCCTTCAGGTGGCCCGGAGAGATGGCGGTCCATTTCAGCGTGCCTCTCGAACCCCTCAGGTTGTCTCCCTCCAGCCCCCACCCAGCATCTGGACCACATCCCAGCTTCTCCCTAACTTACAACCACCACTGCTCATTACAGCTCCTTGTTCGATGCGGCCTCGCCGCCTGCCTGCACCCTCCCAGCCCATAAGCACCCCAGCCGGTTCATCACTGCCCACCGAGGGCCCAGGTGGGAGATGTGTGCCAGGGAATCAATGCCCACAGTTGTCTTCTTTTTCTTCCCAATGTGTTGAAAACTTATCTCTAGGGGATGGAAGAGCTTTCCAACTTAACAGATATTTTTCAAAACCCATTTGAAAAACATGACTATTCAACACTCACTCTTTCATAGATTGAGGAGGGAAGGAATCATCGCCCCCAAATGTACAACTTGTTTGTTTACATCGGAAGTTTTCATTTTCTCTATCGTGTAAGAAGCATCAGGTGTTGCTGACGGTACAGAATGCATTTGGCTCCATTCACGATTTCTTTGAGAAATCTGGAGCATTTGCATGAGGAAGCAGTCAGAACCACACGAAGAAGAAGAAGAGCCAAAATGGAAAGGGAGGCGGCCCCCCGACCCCCATCATTTCATTTCCGTCCCTGGTGGGCTGTCCTTCACGCCAGCATAACTACAATCCTCAGCGACCTCAGCGTCCACAGAATAGAGACTGACCCCCCCCAAGCTCCCTCATTAGCCGCCCGTGCTCACAGCCCCTGAATCCGTCTACAGCTGCTGAAGGAAGACGCTGTGGGGCCCTAACGAGAGTTGAGGCCCATCTGCTCCCCGCCAGCCCTCCGGGAACCACAGGACTTGGGGGCTGCTACAGTGAGGCCAAACCCTGCCCCATCTCCTCTCTCGATTAACAAGACCTCAGGCTCCTGATAATGTCTGAGAATGTGAACAGAGGGGAATTCTTGGGGAAAAGTGGGTTTCGACTGACATTCCCCAGTCCACTCTATGACATTCTTAAGCTACGTGGCCCCACCCTGCAGCCGCCTTGAGCGACTTTCCCCACAGCGACATTCTAGCGAAGGCTCCAGTGAGGACTGGTTGGGGCCCCTCCTTCCTCACAAGGACAGCATCACGCTCCCCACGACCGTTCGTGATGCACAGCAAATCCGTGCAACAAGTGTGAGGCGTGTTAGGCCACACTACTTTAGGCCAACCTCATGTATCCCCTAATTAAGAGCTTCTGGAATTATACAGGTCTGTACTGAATTTGTCTCAATTGACTTTGCACTACAAATTGTCCAGTAGCAGAATATAAGAAAAGCAGCTGCAGGGCACCTGGGGGGCTCAGTCGGTTAAGATTCCGACTTCAGCTCAGGTCACGATCTCACGGTTCATGAGTTTGAGCCCCATGTCGTGCTCTGTGCTGACAGCTTAAAGCCTGGAGCCTGCTTAGGATTCTGGGTCTCCCTCTCTCTCTGTTCCTCCCCGATGTGTACTCTGTCTCTCTCTCTCAAAAATAAAAAAGGTTAAAAAAAAAGAAAGAAAGAAAGGCAGCTGCCTTGAGTATGTATAGATAAAAATCCCTCACTTTGTCTCTTTAGCGAGTGTTTAACAAGTTTAAAAGCGTTTTCTCTTTCCATCTTTACCCCAACCCCAATTAAATACTTGTTTTTGTTGCTGCTGCTGTTGGTGCTTTATCTCCTGATATGGAAAGAATGAGTTGACACTTGCAAATCAACACTGGCCTTCCAAGGGGGAAATCTTGACTGAGCCCCCTGGTGTCCGGGCTCTGGGACCAGACTGGGGTGGAGTTTGCTCCCAGATTCCCAGGTGGTTTTGTTTTCTGACTGCGGTAGCAGCTGGCGCCTGCCCTGCCCTGCCTCCACCTTGCACCCTGGCCCTGCCTGCCTCCCCCGACACCTCGTCCTCGGCCTTGTGGGAGCACACTCTACCACAGTCGTCTAGTCAGCAGGCACGGGACCCACTAAACCCTCTAGCACTAACTGTAAATTCAATAAATTGGAGAGATGCAAATCAGGAGCGTTTTACTTCGTGTGATTTCTACGTTGTGCCAGCAAGGCCCGGCGAGGTGAGTGTCTGAGTGCTGAAGCCTCTGAGGCTGACGCAATGTCCTGGCTCCCAGGGCTGCTGGACGGGCTCTGAACTTGACTCAGGGGGACCTTGACTACCGCCCTCTGCTTACTCCGCCCCCCAGATGTCTGCTCAGACTCCCGAAAATCAAGGAGTTTCATGAGAGCAGGGGTGGGGCTGGGATGCACATTCTGACAAAGTGAGATATTCCAAAGGAAGAAAATACAAAACCAAAAGCAGAGTTTTCAAGAGTAAAACAGACATGAACACTGAACCATCAGCAGGCACGGTGGGTGAGAAGCTGCGGGAGACCAGCTCCGTCCCCTGATTAATAATTCCCCAGACGCTGGCGACACTCAGTCTCTGCAAAAGAATCTCACGGATAATCCCTCCCAGATAGATGACTAAGCCACGCATGTCATCAGCAATCTCAGACCACCCCGGAAAGAGGCTTCCGTGCCCAAGTTCTAGCGAGCCTGGGAAGACACGTGAGGTCATTCACAGCTTTGAGCAATGAGCGACACATGGACCTTGCTCTTTGCTCCAAGGAAAAGCATCTCTGTAACGTCCAGACTGTGACGTGGGCAGTACGGCCACAGACTCTCACGCACCCGTGGCAGGCCACGGCCACCCGTGGCCACTGCAGCCCACGATGGCCGAGCGCGCTGATCACTCACCGCGGCGGGCGGAAAGCCTTGACTTCTTGCAGTGGAAGGCCAGCTCCTGTTGGCAGTGGTCCGCACGGTCAATTATGGCTTGGAGCTGGTCCATGCTGGCTGTGTACTTGAAAACCACAGGGTGCGGGCTGTCTCCATCTGAGCTTTTGACCTTGACCAGATGTGAGCCATTGTGCTGCACTGAGGTCCAGGTGGTGTCTTGTGGGCAGAAATGGGGTGGGAGGGAGAAAGAGACGGTGACTAGGTAGGAACAATTAATTATAAATGCGCAGGTTGGAAGCATCTTTTATCTGAATTAAGGATTTTTTTGTTTGTAGCTATCTGATTTCTTTGACATCAGAATCAACATAAGTGGCATTGTGAAAAATGTTAATAATAGGGACTCTCCTTACCAAAACCTGTATTGCCCTGAATGCGGTCAACATTGTTTGGAGCCAATTTTTAAAGTTCTGTGTTATAATATATAAAGTTCTGTGTTATAATGTTATAATGTTATAATGTTAAAGTTCTGTGTTATAATCCTCATTATAAATATAACTTTTTCTCCTTTAATTTATTTCTTTCATTACCATGAAAAGAAAGCTAAATTTTTATTGTGTGTCCATTTATTTTTTAATAAGCATATTCCTAGAGGCGCCTGGGTGGCTCAGTCGGCTAAGCATCTGGTTTCGGCTCTGGTCATGATCTCACGGTTCGTGGGTTCAAGCCCTGCCTCAGGCTCTCCACTGTCAGTGTGAAGCCCCCTTCACACCCTCTCTCTCCCTCTCCTCTACCTACACTCAAAAATAAAAAATACTATGCAAACATTTAATAAGTATATTTGTCACCTGACTATCTTTTTCTCTGGAAATCAAGGAAATATGTAAAAGATACATCTGAGGAATAACAGACTCATGTGAGCCTCCAAATAATAAAAAGTAAGTATCTGTGACAAAACCTGACTGATTGTGTGTCAGCAGCTCATTCAGTGGCCAGCAGGCAATAATGAGCTGAAGTCGGACGCTTAACCAGCTGAGCCACCCAGGCACCCCTACCTCTATCTTAAAAGGAGATTTATAGGGGCGCCTGGGTGGCTTGGTTGGTTGGGCATCTGACAGCTCAGGTCATGATCTCACAGTCTGTGAGTTTGAGCCCCACGTCAGGCTCTGTGCTGACAGCTCACAGCCTGGAGCCTGCTTCAGATTCGGTTTCCCTCTCTCTCTCCCCTTCCCCCACTCACATTCTGTCTCTCTCCCTCTCTCAAAAATAAATAAACATTAAGAAAATTTAATAAAATAAAACGAGATTTATAACAATCAAAACGTGCTCCACAATGTTTACAACAGAACATCTTGACTGCTTTTACCTTCCCCCAAAATATACCTCCTCCCACAGTTCAGTGGCCAAAAGGCGGGCTTCAGAGTTACTGTAACACACCTACATTTATAACATCAATCACAGAACTCCTCTGTAACCCTCTGTAACCAGTATTTGGCCCATATGTGATCAGTCTCCATATGTCCAACCGATAGGGGCTGCAGACAGTCATGTGAGGTTCCTTCTGATTACTTTTGATGGCTAATACACACACAAGCTTAAAAAATCAAAGCAGGGATACTAGGAACCCAGGGGAGTCCCCACTGGCGCCTGCCCCTGTCCTGCCCAGGGAAAACCTAACAGTCATGCTGGTGCTCACAGAGACAAAGTGCCTCCACTAAATCCAGAGATCCAAGGAAGAGAACCCCGAGGGCCAGGGAAAGAATTCTGGCTCCAAGCCTGTGACAAACATCACCAGACATGCCAAATCCAGCAGGGACAGGACAGACGGGGAGCCAGCGTGACTGAAGCAGTGGTGTATTCAGTTGAGAAAAAAAGGCTTACTAGATCATCCCCTTTCGCTGCTCACCGGAGGGCCGTGAGTGTTCCTATAGCAACTTGAATCCGCAGGTATTTTCCCCCTCTAATCATGTTTTCACCAGGCATTTTATATTTCAACATTTTCCTGGAAAATGACTTAAGTGGACCTGGCGTTATTTCTGGTAATTACCTCCTCACATTCACCCTCAGGGTTTCTTCCATCGGACGCAACAGGGTAAAAGGAGCCATGGAGAAGCCATGTGGTAGGCCTGGGAGTTCATCAATTACAATGCCGGCGTGTCATCTGTTTTCATGGTTTACAACACAAAGAAAAATGATGTGCCTGACTAGCTCATAGAGGCTGGCGGTCAGTATGATGGATTCATGGCCTTGCATGGTTAAAAGGTAATAATAGAAATCTTTTTCAAGTGGAGAGAAGGGAAACCGGGAAAAGAATCTTAAAGCTGCCTTTTGGAAAAAGAAAAATTTAAATGACTGCTCTTTCTAGAAATATTTTTTTCAAGACCCCAACAAGGGCACATTATGTTTCGCTAATGTTCTGTAACATATGATTTTCATAGATTCCAAACTCTAAGTGGGAAGGCGGCTCTGAGATGCAATAGAAGTTTGGCTTTCAAGCACGAGGAGACGGACCAAGGAGTTCAAGTGACCAGCATGATGGAAAACACTTACCTGGTTTTCACGATAGTTTGAAGCACAAATTAGATCTGAAGAAATTCATTGTCATAAGGGGAATGTTTGAACAGGATTTTTGAACTGTTGGATCACACCACAACATATCATGTTCATCAAGCGCAGTGAGGTTGTTTTCATCTGCCCATGGCGCAAGAGGCTGTGGCTCCTGGCCCATTTGCTTAGGCAAATCAACCTAAATTAATTTGATGGGTTGGTTTCGTAAGCAGGATATTAAAAATAACACTGGGGTGCCTGGGTGGCTCAGTCGGTTAAGCGTCCAACTCTTGGTTTCGGTTCAGGTCATGATCTCGTGGTTCACAGGGTCGAGCCCCATGTCAGGCTCTGCGCTGACAGTTGGAGCCCACTTGGAATTCTTTCTCTCTCTCTCTCCCTCTCTGCCTCTCCCCTGCTCGTGCTCTCTTGCTCTCTCAAAATAAATAAATAAACTTAAAAAAATAACACGGATGCACCACATCATAGGACACCTCCTAGTTTCTCTTTATTTTGCCAAATTATATCCGTCTTGCAATTTGTGACACTTTCTACACTTTAAATCATATCTCTGAACTCGAAACCAAGTCTTTTATGGGAAAACAGGTGGGCTGAATGGAAAAAGAGACAGAACAGAACACATTCAGGTAGACGTGAATCCAAAGCCTCTCTGCTATGCTCCCTTTCATCTTCCCTGAGAAGAAAGGAAGGAAAAAGACTTTCTCACAGAACACCTGATGCCTGTCCAGCCCGTGGGTCCTTCACGCATGCGCTAGAAGTTGATCTTGAGGAAAGGGAAGGCAAAAATCCCTTTTCTCACAGATGTCTGAAATGAAGTCCGACTCGGGTCGGAACACCACCTCTCTGGAAATAAGCCAGCTGCCTGCGTCTCTGGCAGTGGAAGACAGATGATCGAGCTCAAAGCAGACAAGGATGGCAACATGCCAGGGGACTGGACTTGTCACTCTCCATCCGCAGAGGAAGGAGCGGCCGAGGAGGTGCGGAGGCGCGATGACACATAAGGGCAGACAGATGAAAGCCGTAGCAGGCGCCCGTGGCTCCACAGAGATGACGGGAACAGCACGGCCTGCCTCTGAGAGACAGAGCCCCAAGGCTTCTCGAACGCCACCGTGTGACTCTCCAGGGAGAGACGCCGCTGTGGACGCCGAGCATCTGATACTCAGCCCAATCCTCCCGCCGCCCAGAAACGGACGGGAGCCCAGAAGTATGTACCTGCCCAACTTCAGGAAACCATATAACATCACCACATATTTCTAAGCATCCTGGGGCACTCCCTGGGCTTTCTGAGTAGGTCAAGTTCTCGAAGACTGCTGAGGTCCGTGAGTTTCTTGAGTGCCTCACACACCTGACCCTCTCCGGTATTTCTGGGGAAAACGCTCCAGGGGGAAACAGAACTAGACGATGGGTGTTTATGTGCACAAATGTGCACACAGGGCTGCTGATGGCCGAGCGGCTGCTGTGAATGTCCGGTGGGTGCCCCAAGGAAGACAACGGTCGGCTCTTATCACCCCCCCATTCCAGATCTTGGGGGCTCTAGCACTGCCATGCAGTGGGTCTGCCAGAGCCAAGGATGACTCGATGTCTGTGCTTTCCTGTGGGGAGGGATGACTTTTCTAAGCAGGCAGCTTCCGGGTGCTGGGGACGGCCCAGAGGTGGTATTGTCACAGCCCCACACCTGTGGGTCCCTCCTGATCAATACTGGCATCAGGGCCCTGATAAGGGCTGCCATTCTTGTCACCATTCTGAGGCCTTGGAGCCTTTCATGATTTACTTGAATATTTTCCACAACAGAGGATGCTCTACGATACAACAATATCTCCCTGAGAGAAAACAGCCGCCTCACCGCCTTCTTCCCTTGGGACTTCAGAGGATGCTCTTTCCACTTAATAGGTCACACGGAATACAATTTTATGTGTCTGCTCACTCATTAGTGGAGGCCCTTGCTGGCACTTCACAACGTGACTTCTATTCTCTTGCGGCAACAGACACAAGCGCTTGGCCCCAGGCCTGGCACCTCCCAAGTGCTTAATTACCATGAAATGGCAGTAGCATCTCCCCTGCATTGAGCCCAGCACACAGGATGACTTCCTCAGAAAGAACACTGCGTAGACACTTAGAAAACTGGATATGGACAGAGAATGGTGTCGTGGACAATAAAGAATGTGGGTTTTAATCTTTGTTCTTGGCAAAGTCAGAAAAGTCCTCTAAGCCTTCCGTTCCATATTTGGTAAGTGGGGAGAGAGAAGCAGGTGGCATCAAAAGACAGAGGACTACTGTTCCGGCCTCTCCAAATGCCAAGGCAATGAACTAGGCGTGTTACTGGCTGAGCCGCTCTCTTGAGTTTTATATTTTAATTGTTCATCAAGCACGCGTGCCTGTCCATCCATAGGCAGGGCCGTGCTGCGTGGCTGGTGAGAGCGGGAAGATGAACTTCCCAGAAACACGTGCCTTTTCTCCTCTTTGGCAGCAGTGACAGGATCTGTTCCGGAAGCTTTGCATCCCCAAGCACACTGGGCGTGCCTATTCCGGGAACTACCTCTAGAAGCTGCTGGATATCAGCCAGAATGATGTCCCCTTAGTGGGAACTGGAAGATTCTTTCGGGCAAAAGCTCACATCAAAGAGACACAGGATCATGGTGCCGGACGATCATCAAAGAGCTGCTCTTATCTCTCGTTTTAGAAGTTCTGATCTTTCAACATTATAGGATTTTCTGTAAGAGACACTATTTTCAAGCAAAACTTGCCACACATGACATAGGATGACGCCACGCTTACCGCCAATCCCAGTTCTCAAGAGCAAAGCAGGGAACAGGAAACCCATAACTCTTTCCGAGCAAAGAAAACTAAATGCTGTAACGTATATTGTGCGTGGGCTTAGGAATGAAACTCTCCAACCCACACTCAGAGCCTCTTTCTGCAAACGTCTAGCACGTGCTCATATATACCAGGCAGCCATCCGAGATCTCTCGGGTCTGGTTCCGACCACAGTAAAAGCACACGTCGCGATGCAGTGAGTCACAGGAATCGTTTTGTTTCCATTGCATATAGAACTTACAGTTCCACTCTTCTGTAGTCTAGTAGAATCATGTAGAAAGAAACCAAGGTACATACCTTAGTTAAAATACTTTATTGCTTAAAAATTGCCAACCATCATCTGCGCTTCCATCGAGTGTGCCTTCTTTGCTGGGGGAGGAGCTTGCCTGGATGTTGACGGCCGCTGACCAAACAGGGTGGTGGGTGCTGAGGGTCAGCGTGGCTGTGGCAATTCTTCAAAATAAAATGACAAGGAAGACTGCCACCTCGATGGACTCTTCCTTTCACGAATGGTTTCTCTGTAGCAGGGGACACTATTTGACAGCATTTTACCCACAGTTGGATTTCTTCCAAACTATCAACCTAGCTGCTGGGCTCTTCTACGCCAGCCTTCAGGCTCATCCCCCCGGTCCTCACCGCACCTCCACCAGGAGCAGACCGCATCTCAGGAAACCACTCTCTCTGTTGATTCGTGAGCAGCAACTCCCCTCCTGCTCGAGTTTAGGACATCGCAGCCGTTCTGGCCCGTGGGCCCACCCTGCTCCTGGTTCCCTGCTGCTTCTCCCACATCTGCGTCTCCCTCCTCCCCTCAAGTCTCAACCCCCTCAGGGTCATCCACAAAGACTGGAATCCACCTCTTCCAAACTCCTGACAGCCCTGGTATTTTGAGCTTTCCCCACGAATCAGGGATGTTCTTCATGGCATCTAGGACGGTGACTTCCTCCTCGGAAGGTTTTCAAGTTACTTCTACCAGAGCCGTCAGAGGAACCATGATTTCTTAAGAAATGTTTTTCTTTAATGATAAGATTCGAAAGTCAGGATGACTCCTTGACCCGTGGGCTGCAGAACGGATGACCTGTTAGCGGACAGGAGACAAACACGAATCCCACTGGCCGACCCCATCGGAACTCCTGTGCTACCAGATGCAGAGTCACTAAG
>PISW01002574.1:0-256262 GCA_004023785.1 Mungos mungo | reverse complement strand
AGACCCCGCTCCCCGCCTCAGACCCCGCTCTAGCTCGAAGCCAGCTGTCCTCAGTTCACAACCATCTACCAGAAAACGCACAGTAAACGTGCAGCTCTACAGCAAGGGCTGCTTCTAGAATCACACAGTGAACAACCTGCACAACCGCATGGATTTGGGAATCAAGATGCTTCTAGGCTCTAGACCCGGCACTGCCTGGTCTCAGCTGCCAGGCCCTGACCATTCAGCCTCCACAGCCTCCACTCACAGGCCCCTGCCCCCCACCCCCGCTGCCCTGCCAACCTGCTCCGGCTGACCCTCCCTGTGCCCTTCTGAGCCAGGTCTGTCTGTCCACCTGTAATGAGGGAAATTTTAACTTTGCATTTGAGAATGCCTCCACTTCCTCCCTCCTTTGGCCTGAGGTAAAGCCCGCCCCAGCCCCCACCTTGCCCCCTGCCGCGCCCCCCACCCCCAGGCCCCGGGCCCCAGTGATTCCCCCAGTGATGACATGGAAGGAGCAGGCTGGAGGTGGATTTATTGACATTCCTGCTTTGGGTCTGCAAAGCTGGCTGCCTGCCCTGCGGGGGGGCGGGAACTGGGTGCGGGAGGGTGGCCAGGAGGTGCAGATCTGAACGCCGGGGGACCCAGGGGGGGAGGCACGGAGGGACCAACATCGCTTGTGGCACAAGGCCTATACTGGACACACACTGGCCCGTCAGGACAGCCCAGGACACACCAGCTCCAGCCCCGGCCTCCCCCAGTCTGGGGCCAGGGCCCTCCTGCATCCCACCACCGCCACCAGGGACGGCACTGTCCCAGTTACCCTGATGAGGCCCCTCCTGGTGAGGACCCCGAGGCAGTCTTCTCCGATGGAGGCTTCTCCAAACCCCAGCCCTGCCCTCGGACCCTGAGTCCTCCCTCCTTCCATGGCATTCACACCAGCCGTCAGGGTCAGGAACAGTCTGGCCCTTCCCGTGCCCCGTGTGCTGGGAGGAGGGGCAGGGGGCACCTGCGGGCTGAGAGACGAGGGCCCGGGGCAGAGAGGCGCTGCGCGGTGCGGGGCTCGGCTCAGCCGCTGTGGTAGATGCGGAGGCGCTGCACGATCTCCCGGCGGCACAGCGGGCACGTGCGCAGGGGCTGGCAGCACTGCTGGCAGCAGCACACGTGGCCGCAGTCGAGGAAGATCATCTGGGCCTGGGGACAGAGTGGAGCGTCTGGGCCCTGCCCCCGCCTGGGTAACGGAGTCACGCCCACCCACCCCCTGCCCCCACCCTTCCCTGGAAGCACCTGGTACCACCGTGGGGTAGCGGTCATTGCCCACCACCCGCCCCGGACCCTCCGTGCCCTCTCACGGCTGCATGGGAGGCCACAGCGGGTCTAAGCAGCCCTGCCCCCTGGACACGAAGATTGTCTTAATTGTTGCCTTTCTGCACACGGAGCAGCCCCTGATCTAAAAAAACGATTCCAACGTCATGGAGCAAAAGCCTCCTACGCAAGCCCGCGCTGTGCTGCGCCATTTCCTCTCTAGGACTGATCCCGAGGAAACGCTCCGCTCCGCTCAAGGCTGTTTGGTGCGAGGACGACACGTGGGGCCCAAAAGCAGGGCTTTGGTTCCACTTAGAACCAATACCTCCCTCCACGGCACGGCGTTCCCACGCCGGTAAAGACCACGGAAAATTCAACGGCTGCCATCGTTGTTTCTTTTAAGCAGGATCGCAGGTGGAGGGAGGGGGCGTTCTATACACTATGTTAATTTTTACAAAAAATTTTTTTACAAAAATTAAAAGTTAATTTTGTTACAGATTTTTGAAGATGGTTTTTTAAAAAGCCTCTTCAGAGAAAATTGTGCTGTTGATATTTAAGGACTTGGGAAATTTGACTTAAGTAGGCAGGACGGCAGGGAGGGGAACCCTCTCTTTAAAAAAAAAAAAAAACAAGCCTCAGAAAATGCTCATATTTGGATGAGATCATGGTAATCTCCTGTGTGTTTTGCTTTCCTGGATTTCCCAAGGTTTCTAATGAATACAATATACTTGTACCGATAGAAAAGAAGGGTTTGGAAGGAACCCATGAGTCTGGAAAGGCTCAGGAGGGGGCAGGCCCGGCCTTACCTCCTGTTCCAGGCACACGACGCACTCGGAGGTCTGCACGTCCAGCTCTGCCGGGGGAGCGGAGGGGCTCACTGGCTCAGCGGGCTCCTCGGGGGCGGTGGGCTCCTCCATGGTCCCGAGGACCTCACCCTTGGGTGGGTTCAGCGGCTCTGTGGGGACCGAGGGATAGGCTGAGCCAGGGTCACACCCCAGTGATCCCAACCCCCGGGGAGTCCCTTCACGCCCCCCCCCCCACCCCGGCCCACCGCGCGTGAGCAGTGAGCACAAGAGGGGGGCTTTGATCTCATGGAGGGGTAAGGGCCCCCTTAGCTCTTTTTTCTGAGCCTCACTCCTCCTGTAAGGCAGGAGTGCTGGGGCAGGCAGAGATGGCCACAGTGCTGGTTAACGGGGGCCTCTGACCCCTGTCCAGTCCCTGGATCCCTCACAGCCACCCCGCAGGAGGGCTTGGCCTTTTCAGCGAAGGGCAGCCACTTGTCCGAGACCACAGGGCCATCTGGTGGTGGTGCGGTGGTACGGGAGCTCTCGGTTAGGGATTTCGGGGTGGATGGGGGCTATGCTCACAGCTTCTCCAGGAGACAAGATGGGCCGCTGCCCTCAGGCCGCCCGGGGGTAGGGTGAGGAAGGAGAAGCCCCCAAGGCTGTCCCCTCCACCCCTTACCCCTCCTCCGCCTTAGAGCTGGTACCCCTACGGGGGGTCCCAACAAGCAGGACACCAGAATCAGCCCTTACAAAATGCAGTCTCTTTCATGATCACGCAAAGGGCACTCCATCCCGGAGTCTTCCACAGCCCCGATGCCCCTCCTGATCAGGCTCACATTTTTCCCATCTGCCCTGTGGTTTGAATTAGTTTTTATCATTGGAAAACTCTGACTGTATCGTTTGAAGGCTGTTACAACACTAGGCTCTCTAAAGGTGCCATGGTGTCCCCAGAACCGTCACTGTGAAGGGGCTCTTCTATATGGACCGTGACACCTGGCAAGTTCTGGGAGCACTAAGAACATTAGGAAAATGACTGAAGGTATCCTGTCCCTCCTGCAGCGGGGAAGGAGCAACCCCGCCCAGCCTTCCCTGCGGGAGGGCACAGTCAGGAAGCCACCCAGGGATGGTGGGGGCTGTGGGAGGCTGGGGGCAGGACAGGAGGGGCTCAGAGTGAAGGGAATCTTTGTCGGCTGGCCAGCCAGGGTGGGGTGCGGAGATTCCCAGCTCCTGGCGCCAAATTTCCTCCTGACCCGCAGTCTGGCTGCAGGAGGGATCGGGGCTGGAAAACATCTGGAAGGGGAGGAAGGTGTCTGTTTAAAGGACTGTTAGTTTAGGGACTTGCTTAGGCTGGGTTCATGGCCCTGGAATAAAGCTGGCTGCAGAGCTGGAGCCCGAGGACATCATGGCGCTGCCACTGGCCCAGACACCTGGGGACCCAGGGCCTGCTCCCTGCTGGCGGCAGAGCTCCTGCCTCAGCCCTGCAAACTGGCCTAGCAACCCCAGCTTTGGTCTCTGCCCCGAACCGATCCCGCCTGAGGCTGGCAGTGCCACGGGCTCGCCCTGTCCTTCATCCCAATTCCAGGCCTGCTTCCCTTATCAAGGCCCTGCGGCCTCTTCTCGAGGGAGGCAGGAGAGCTCAGGGGTTCAGCGTCCGCCAGCTGTCTGAGGTTGGGGCGGACACGTGAACCCCTCTTTGGCTCAGTTCCCTCACCCGTCAAGCGAAGGGAGCAGCGGCACCCGCCTCCCAGAGGTGATGTGACAGAAACCTGTGAGATGGTGGGCAGACGCCTGGTACCCGGATCTTGCTCGGAGGAGACCCCCGACTCCCGCATCTACTTCTGCGTCAGCCACAGCACCCACCTCATCGGGCCCCCGTGTGCGTTGGTGGAGTGGCTTTAGGACCTGCCTTTACCCACTTCGCAGGCCGTCGCCAACCTTGTTCCCCATCCCACCACGTCCCCCAGGCACAGTGTCAGGCCCTGACTATGGCCGGGTCCTCCCTCTACTCCAAGGATCCAGTGTGTGGCTCCCCGTGTTTACAGAGTAGGTTTAGGGAAGGTTCTAGGACTGGGAGCCAGGAGGGCCTCTTCTGGTTCCAGGAAACTTCTTTGTTCCCCCATTTTTGTGGCCCATTTTTCCCATTTGTAAATCCTGTAAATCTTAGGGACTGGCAAGGGCTGGAACCTGCCCTCAGTTCTCGGCCTGAAATGTGAACAGGCGACACCCTGAGCCACAGTCCCCAAGGGAAGCTGGGGCCTCCGCTCAGGGGGTGTCCTGCGTTGGTACCTGGCTGGGTCCTGGCCGCGCCCAGCAGCTCCCGGGCTCTCCGCAGGATCTCGTGCTGCAGGCCGGCTTCCGAGACGCCCACCTGCGGCAGTTCAAGGAGAAGCAAGCTATGGCCTGGGGCCCAGGGTCAGCGCGAGGCAGCGCGGCACCACGGCTGTGAAGGGGACCAGGTGGCAGGGACAGAAACAGAGGCCCCAGAGGAAACTAACACTAGTGCCAGCTGTGGCTTAGCGCATGTGTCCCTGGTGCTGGGGGGGGGGGGGGGCCCTTCACCTGCATGACCCACGTCAACCCCATGACAACCAGGAACTCAGGACCCACTGTCCAAGTTCACAGGAAGGACCAGGCAGTGCGCGTGGAGGCCGAGCTGCGGAGAAGCGCTCGCATTGGGGCCACACGGTCACTCAGGTGGCACAGCCCCCGTGGAGCCCCTCGGAGCCTCGGTTTCTGGGTCACGGGACAGGTGACACCGCAGCAGAGTGGTAAGCAGCATGCACTCTGGCATCGGACCCTCATGCTCGAGTCCTGGCTCTGTGGGACCTTGGGCAGGTGACTACCTTGCTGTGTCTCAGCTTCCTCATCTGAAAAATGACAAGGACAGTCCCCTTCTGCCTGGGTTGTTGGGAGGGTGCAGGGGTTGGCACGCGAAAAGCACTTAGAACAGCACCCAGCACCAGCTAGCGCTACAGAGGTGTGCGCTGTCATTACTTGGCTCATTTAAGGAGCAAATGAACTAATGCAACGTAGAGCTCAGCTCCTACCCAGAAGTCACCAGGCTCAGGCAGCGCTGCCATATAATGTCTGTAAGACCATGGCCGGGGCCAGGGCTCAAGCAGACAGTCTCCAAGGACTTGTCTCGGGCCCACAACATGAGGGTTCTCACATCTCTGGACTTTCGTAGGCAGATGGCATGCGGGGCACACGCAGGTTAGGGACCGATGGGGTGGGTGTTGGGCCATCTGGAAGCCAGGGGGCCCCGAACACTGGACACGGCAGACCGCGCCGAGAACCGCACCCGAGTAAGTGGGCTCTTGGCGGTTTGGACAGCGGCCTTGTTCACCGCTCAACCTCCCCGGAGGGGCCGCTGCCTCTCACCTGGGCCAGGTCCCCAGGGCTCATCCGGCTCAGCGCGTCCAGGGAGATGCGGTGGTGGGCAAAGATGGGCAGGTAGTGCTCGGCCGACAGCTCCACCAGGAGGGCCGCCAGCTGGCATTCCATGCCTTCCTCCTGCAGGACAGACCCACGGGCAAGCTGAGTGCATGCCAACGAGACCGCGCTACTATAACGGTGAGCCAAGGCTCCGACGTGCTTAGCGTGCGCTTCCTTGGTATTTTTCCTACAAAAATGCATATGGAAGCCGAGATAAAGGTGCGAGGAAGTTCACTGCCGCTCTAAGTGGAAACAGCTACATGGTGAGCAATCAAGTACCCGTCCAGAGGGGGCTGTTTAAATAAATGAGGCTCATCCAGATACTAAATACTATGCAGTCATTGGAAACACTGAAATGATCTATTATGTATAGATCTGGCGAGCTGCCCATCATTATTGTTGAGACACAAAAGCAATTTGCCAAAATCGTATGTATAGAATCCATTTTTATTAAAAGGCAAAACAAAAACCAGTGTGTGTGTGTGTGTGTGTGTGTGTGTGTGTGTGTGTGTGTGTTGGGGGCATGTCCGTCCCGCCCCCAGCAGGTGTCTGTAGGCAGCTCCTGGGGCCCACCTGTGTCGGCCTCTGACCAGATGAATGCACCTGTTCTCTTTCCTGTCCCTGCCAGGGCCTAGCACACTTGTCACCAGAAACATGAACAGAACTAAACCGGAAAGATCAAGAAGCCGGGCATCACTGAGGCACGGGAGGGCTCCTGGAAGGGTGGGTGCCAGCGGCCCTTACCTGCATCTTCAAGGACAAGGGTTTCTGGTTCAGAAGCCGTTGGTACTGAATCAGCCAGTAATTTTCCTGCTTGGTTTCGCTTTTAGCTTCTAACTCTGTCTGCCGGGGATGAAACAGGTACCGTTAGTTACAAGTCAGTAAGTGACAATATGACGATGGTGGCGACTGTGAATGATGCTCTGGGCAGGCCGGTGGGGGGGCGGGGATGGGGCGGTGCTTGGTAATTTACGAAGAATGCTCCCAGCCACCATGGCCTCACCGTTTAAACTACAAAGCGGAAAAGGCAGGAAGTGCCCCTACCCCCCTCCATTTCTGCTGCGAACAATCTCATCCAGCGCACACTTGGGGGCAGGGCCTGAATCTGGGCTGCGGACCCTGGCACCAGCTCTGCACCCTCCTCGGGCTCATGCGCTGGAGACAGGCAGGGAGGAAAATAGGATTCTAGGGACCCTACGAGCTTCTAGAACGGGCTTCCCCTTTCTGACAAAGCTGAAGAATTAGACAAGCTCCTGAAAGAGGTTCCTTCATTCCGCCATGAGCCGGCAGTCACCGAGGATTGTTCTAGACCACGCACGGTTCTAGACGCTGGGGCCAGGGCGGTGAACAAATGATACCAGGAGCAACAGCAGCGGTGAACGTTTTCAGAGCGCTGTGCACCAGACCCCGCTACGTACCGAGATGCCATTTTCCTTAGTTTGCGCAGCTCTGAGGGGGTTGCAACTGCACAGGTGAGGAAACGGGAGGTTCAGAGCGCTTAGGAACCTGCCCGGGTCAAAGAGCTGCCCGGGGTCAGGGCAGAACTTGGCCACAAGTCCGTTTTGCCCTGGGGTCTGTGCTCTGGGGGAGCCGGCGGGCCAGCCAGGACTGTGGCCACATGCTGGGGGCCAAATAAGATGAGGGCCACAGGACTTAACACGGGCATTTCCCCTGGGGGCCTGACTGTCCTTCAGTGTCCCTCCCAGACCTTGCGGAGCTGCTCCCCTCTGCTGGTCCCTGCCTTCCCTGGGCTGCGGCCACATCTCTCTTCTGGAGCCCCGGACTGACACCAGCTGCTGGGGTGGTTCCCAAGGCCCGCCTGAGGGCAGGAGCGCAGGACCAGAGCTCAGGAGAATGAGGCTACGTTGCCGTTAGCACATTAACTTACTCGCAGGCACAGGCGGTATAGGGCACAGTGAGGAACAGGCAGCTTCTGCCCGGCCTGAGCACGCCCCCAGGGCTGGCGGAGTGGGGGGTGCTGCGGAGGCTGGTCGCCCTCTTCTCGGCCCTCTGCACACGGCTCTGCCCACAGCTCCAGCTCAGAGAGGTGTGGAACAGCAGGGACACCACCGAGCGACTCGGCCTCTGAGCCCCAGCTAGCGGGCCTGGCCTCTGTCACCACCCCCCAACTCAGCTGCACACAGGGTCTGGAGGAAGTGACCCCAACTTGCCACCCCTAAACGGGGATCTGCGCTCTGACAATGTGCCGGCATCACACCCATTTGGGTATCGGGGACAGCTAGGCAGCTCCTGCCCAAAGCTTACTACACAGCCGGTCCCAGACACAGTCCTGTCCTGGGCGTCTGCCTCGAATCAGTACTCACGGCCATTCTCAGCACTTCGCTACAAAGGACAGCGCGGCTTAGAGAAGGAAAAGACTGGAAGCAGTGTGAATGCTCCGCAAGAGGCTGCGGCAGCTCGGCAGCCCGGGAGGGCGCAGGGGACATTTTAGAGGCACGAAGAGAACAGATGCAGAAGGGCTGGTTCTAGAGGGATGGGCACCATCTGACGCTTACAAGGCGCGTCCACGCACAGCGTATAAAGATGCCTCGCGGTGTTTAGAAAACACATGTCCAAACGTTAGCATTCGGGACCACTCGGGAGGGAGATGCCCTTCCTCTGTACGGTCCATGCCTCCTTTGATGAGCCACTGTTACTTGCATAACGGAAACACTTCTAAGAAAGGCAAGTGCGTTCAGGGAAAGCGAACCCATGTGTGACCGGGATGCAGAAGCCGAGCGCACCAGGATTTCCCGGAGCTCTTCCTCTCGCCGCGCCTTCTCCTTGAGCAGCTGCTGGAGCAGGGAGCTCAGGGCCCAGCGCTGCTCCGAGATCATCTCCTGCAACACAAGAGCGGGTCCAGGGCTGCTGGAAGCACGGCTCTGGCGCCCGGAGTCCCTAGGGGGTGGAAGGATCCCTCCCCTCCCCTACCTATTTGTGAGCCTGGCAGCGGGGACCCCGCAGTGGGCCCAACTCAATTAGGTTGAGCGTTGGGGGACAGAGCCGAGGGGCCCCTGTGCCTGGGCATCCCCTCCCCATGTTCTCCTCATGAGGGGTCAGGCCAGGCGTGGGATCTAGTGACTGATGACAGTGGAATGGTGACAAACATCAAACAAAGGAAATGACAAGCCACGGGGACGTGAGTGCGGGCTCACGGACTGCAGGGCATGTGGGCAGAAGCACAGGCAGGGCGGGTTGGTGGGCATCCCCACGGGAGGCTGGAAGGCTTGAACACAGATGGAGGCACGTGCAAACCAGGGTGAAGCCCTCGCCTGTGTCTGTGTTCCATTCGTTTCCTACCCTTGGAAACCCATGGAGGGCCCCCAAATGGGAGCCCCATGAGCTCTAACGGCCAGGAGACACGGGCACCCGCCAAGGATGGCGGCTGTGGCTTCTCGGAAAGCTGCCCCAACCCCCCAACTCGGAGGACCACGCCGAGGCTCCCAAAGGGCTTTGCATTGGCTAGCTCACCCCGGTGGGATGGCCCTGTGACACAGGCTGGGCCTGGAAGATTCTTTCATTTTCTGGAGGGGGGAAAGGGAGGCCTAAGAGGGGAAGTGACCTAAGGTCACACGGCACACCTGCGGCAGACCTCAGACTGGGACTAAAGACCTTAGCGCGCTTTCAGAGTGGAGAAGCCATGAGACCATTTAAGACTTGTCTTCTGAGAACAGACACAGGGACAGGGACAGACAGATGCTCTGCTCAGAAGCCTGGTGTGGGGTGCAGGTCCTCACACACCATTAATCCATCCCCTTTTGGTCAGAAAGGGGTCCGAGAAGGGCAAGGTCCAGCCCTCTCCCGCTCCCGGATCACACAGGACTACATGGGGAGAAGGCCCAGGTCTCAGACACGCAGGCCAGGACGCCACCTGCTGGTCCCTGCTGTCCCCAGGCTCCATAAGCAGGACACCCAGGCCAGGGCTCCCAGAGAAGCCGCCTGAAGGGAGTGACGCGGTGACAGCTGGGCGCTCTCCTCCAGCCATCCTCGGGACAGCAAGCACGCTCCTTCCCTGAGGATGTCGAGCCCATGGTAGAACCAGCACCCTCAAAGCATGGCTTAAAGAGACAGGCTTGGAAGTGACCCTCCTTCAAAATAAAGAGATGGAGATGGGTCTGGGTGAGCCTTGGCAATGAAACCCTCTTTCCTCTGACCCTCCTGCTGAGCAATAGGCTGACCTGACCCTGACCTTGGCCCTGAGCTGGGCTCAGCCACCATCACAGCCACAGAGAAGACTGTCTGCCTGCTGGGGAGCCACTGCTGGGAGGGAGGCGCCGGGGGCCCGGGTGGGGATTTCCTCCAGGCAGGGAGGAGGCGGGGAGGGACAGGCCGGGGAGCCCTACGTACCTGCAATGCCTCTGTGTCCAGGGACTTCCTCTTTACCTCCAGCTGTGTCAGCTGCAATAACTCAGTTTCTATTAACTTAATCTAAACAGAAGATGAGACAGGTTTTTTTTTTATTTACATTAACCAAGGTTCAAGTCTGTGCTGCTCTCTGAAGGCAAAGCAGGGTCTAAGAAAGCTTTTGAGTGGCTCAGGAACGGAGGGGACTTAGGTGCCTTGGGAACTCCCGGTGGGAGTTTAAAATAAGGAGCTGTTCCAGGGCCCTGAGCGCCTGTGGGGCACGGACGGGCCCGTCCGGTGACCTGCTGGTCGGGAGCGGATCTTAGGGCCCGGACCAGGGAGGGTGCTGAGTAGCTTATGGAACGGAGACAGGCCTTCCTTTAAGGCTCAGGCCAGAGTGCAGGCCAGACACAAGTCCTCACTGTGCGCTGTGCTTGTCCGGCGCTCTTTCTTCCTGTAACTGCCGTCACAGAGGAGAGCAGAGGGCGATGGAGGGGACGGAGCAACACTGTTAATGGCGGCGGCTGGTGCTTCCGGAGCATTCTGTGTGCGAGGCCTGTGCTGGGGCCCGTGTCTGGGTCATTTCACCACATCTCCTCTGGGTATTAGGAGGTATTCTTGTCTCCACTTTACAGATGGGGACACTGAGCCTTAGTGAGGTTAAGTAACTTGCTCAAGGACAAGAGCAGGTCAGTTGGTGAGCCCTTTCCCGGGGATTTCCCTGCTCAGGGTCTGAAGGGGAACAGCCTGGCCTGGTGGGTCAGAATCACCCACAGGGAGGATGGCTGGGGGTCAGACCCCATAGCCAGTGACTCCCCTGCCCTAAGCCTGCGACACTATGGCTCTTGCCCCTAAGTTCCTATGGCCCCACCAACCCCTGGTCAGAGGAATGAGCTTCATGTCCGGCAAGGTGGGGTTGAAATTAAAGAGGGAAATAAAAAGAGAAGTTGGTTTTGGCCAAAAAGGAAAAGAATAAAAAGAAAAAATAAACATGCAAAAATGTACACTTTGTGATGACCACTCCCGCCACCTGAAGGCCGACTCCGTCTCCAGCCTGCGCCCCATGCCCCGCCTCACCCGCCAGAAAGCCCAGGGGGTCTAGCACAGCCCGCAGGCCGGCCGGGACCTCAGGACATCAGCCCTCGGGGACACAGGACCCCCTGCCTGCCCCAGCGGGACACCCCATCCACCCCAGCTCCTCCACCTGAGCCAACTGCACTTCCCCAGCGAGGGGGGCCTGCCTGGGGCGCGTGGGTGCAGAGGCCGTCCAGGTGCTCAAGGCCGCACTCGGTGGTACTGCCCTTCCCTTCCGCCCGGGGTGTCATCGGAAGGGAACCGGTGGTGTCCGGGGGGAGGCCGCTGGCTGAGCCGGCACGGAGCTCCTGTGCCGCCAGGGAAAGCACCGCCCGCAGCACCCACCTGCTTCCTGATCTGCCGGTGCATGAGGTCCTTCTTCACCTGCAGAGCCTCAAAGGCAGCCTTCTGCATGGCGCTCTGCAAGGGGCGGGGGTGGGGGCGCTCAGCAGGTGCCTGGTGGCCTTGCTACCCAGGGGCTTGCACCAGGGGAACTCACAATCTGCTCGAAACACCTTAACGTAGGACTACTCTGTCAGCAAGAACGTAACTGCGCTCACTTGTTCACATTTTGGGGAGAATACTTAAGGCTTATTAGCACCAGACACTACGCTCAGTGCTGTTCCTGCATCGTACGCGGACTTCCCACAGCCATGGGGGCTCTTACTGCCCCGTTTCACTGATGAGGAAGGGGAGGGAGCAGACAGAGGTGCGCAGTTTGGAAGCAAGAAGTCAAGGGCCCTCGGAGCTCTCTCGTGGGCTCCACCCCCATGGTGCGATCACCACGTCCTGTCCCTAAGGTCCTCACCACGGAGCCCCGTGGCACGGGGAGCAGGCGCCTGCCAGGGAAGCGCAGAGCACTCCTCAGACCTCCGTGCCCAGAAGACCACCGCCCTCTCCCTTTCTCTGCCCCCTCCCCACCCCGCCCTTCCTGAGTCTGGACATTTCTTAATGGACTAAGCATCTTGGGTCTTACAAGCTCTCTAAGGACAGGGCTCCATGTAGATTTCTGATGCTATGTCTCAGGCTCCCTGTGCCCATTTTTTTTTTTTAATGTTTGTTTATTTTTGAGAGACAGAGAGACAGACAGCATGAGCCAGGAAGGGGCAGAGAGAAAGGGAGACACAGAATCTGAAGCAGACTCTGGGCTCTGAGCTGTCAGCACACAACGCAACGCAGGGCTCGAACTCATGAACCGTGAGACCATGACCTGAGCTGAAGTTGGACGCTTAACTGAGTCCCCCAGGCACCCCTCCTTGTGCCCACCCTGAGCCCCCGCCCTCACACCCTGGGCCAAGGCTCACCTCCTGCAGGATCTGGCTGATGGCTTTGTTCTGATCCATCTGCTGCCAGGACAGAATTTGCTGGAATCGCTCATCCATTTCGGCCATACTGCCAGAAAGACAGCAAGTTAACTCACTTTCTGAACATTTTCTGCCAGGGACCTTGGAGGTCAAGGTAAACCATTTACTCATTCAACGATACCCAGGAAGGCCCTGCTGGGGGCTACACCCCGGGCTGGGCACAGACACACGGAGCCTGTCTGAGCCCCACGGCCCCGGAAGGAAGGTGACAGTGTCAGTGTGTCTCTGGGTCCTCTCAGCCACCCCTCCATCGGACTCCCCTCTACGGTGCCCCGCCAAGTAGTGGCCTGGCCTCCGCCCGATCACCTCCGCCAGCACGGAGCTCGGGACCTCCCGGGTTGAGCCACCTGGGCCAGGAGAGCTCTCTCGGGCTGGAGCAGTAACATCCGTGCCCCAATGCACACCCCCAGCGCTCCTCAGCCTGGCCGCGGGTCTGCTCTCAGCCCGAGAACTGGGCTAGTGCTTCGGGCACAGAAATTCAAACCCCGCACCCTCATGTATGCCCATGCTTCGGCATAATCGTGGTTTTGAGTTCATTTCAATCTTCCAACAACTCCAGGGGTAGGTACTCTGATTTATCTCTGCTTTTCTGATAAGAAAATTGACGCTCAAGAAAGAAACGAACTGGCCCAACACGTCACAGTTACGGACAGAGGAACCAGGACCTGGATCTGCCGCCAGTGCCCACACTCCTAAGCACGATGTCCTACCACGGAGAAAGGCGGCCGAGACCCCCACACCTGTGAGGACACGGCGGAAGCTGGCAGCCGGGGCGGAGGGGGGTGAGGGGGAGAAACCCAAGGGCAGCCGTGCTCCCGGCCCGTCTCCTGACACCTGCGGCTCCTTCAACAGACAAACCCACAGAGATGCGGTGAACTTAGACAGCAGGACCCCGAGCTGCCGCCAGTGTGAAAGCGACTCCATTACCGTCCCCTCCAGGACACCTGCTGCTGACTCATGTGCACGCTCGGAGATCACACCCCCACTCTGCCTGGGTTTGAACCCTGGCACTGCCACCAAGCTGGGTTTCCTTGGCTGTGTCACACTGTCTCTCTGAACCAAACGGGGCTAGTAACCACAAGGTCCCTCGTAGATTCAATAAGCTAACACACATCGCTCGGCCGGGCGCCTGGCTCACAGAAAGTGCGGGAGAGGAGGGAGGGCGTGATCACGGTCACTTTACCGCAGCCTGACACAATCCTGGGGTCCAGCTGGAAAGGCCACGAAGACCAGTCACCACTTGCCCCCGACGGTGTGGCTGAGGCCGGGGCGGGGACTTCAGTGCCCCGCTCTCACCCCACGGGCCTGGGCCTGAGCCAGCACCCCCAACGCAGGAAGCCTCTCCTTACCTTACCTGGAACAGGCCTGCTGGACCAAGTTCTGCCTCTGGGACTCATAGGCCACCTGGAGGAGCCGGTTCTTGCAGCTCTCGGTCAGCATCTGCTGCATGGCCGCTGGGGAGACACGGGGGGCGGGCTGAGGAAGGGGCGCCGCTTCTGGGGGGCTCGGAGGGCTCACCTCGTCACCCACCTCAGAGTCACCCTTACAAAACCCTTTTTTAAACCATGCAAGTAACTTAGGCTTGAAAGGCTAATTGTAAAACTCTGAACGGCACGCACACAAGATCTTCTACCATTTTTGTCACCCAGAGATATATATGTGATATATATTCGATATATATTCTTCCAGTCAATTTTTAATGCATATTTATGGATTTTAAAAAATTAAAATGAAAGAATTAAAAGCAGAGAATTGAACAGACATATGTACACCCATGTTTATAGCACTGTTATTCATAACGGCCAAAGGTGGAAGAAACCCAAATGTCCACTGATGAACAAAATGTGGTATAGACATGTGGTGGGGTATTTTTTAACTTAGAGAGAGAGAGAGAGAGTGAGCGAGCACACATGCACGTGAGCATGAGTGGGGGTGGGGGTGGGTGCAGAGAGAGAAAAGAAGAAAGAAAAGAGGGGAAAAGAGAAGAGAGGGAGAAGAGGAAGAGGGAAGGTAAGAGAGGGAAAGAGAGAGAGAAGAGAGAGAATCCCAAGCAGGCTCTGTGCTGACACGGGGCTCCAACCCACGAAACCTGAGATCATGATCTGAGCTGAAATTAAGAGTCGGACGCTCAGGGGCTCCTGGGTGGCTCAGTTGGTTAAGTGTCCAGCTTTGGTTCAGGTCATGAGCTCATGGATTGTGGGTTTGAGCCCCGCGTCAGGCTCTCTGCTATCAGCCTGGAGTCCGCTTCAGATCCTCTGTTTCCCTCTCTCGCTGTCCCTCCCCCACTCAAACAGTCTCTCTCAAAAAAAAAAAGTCACATGCTCACCCGAGCGCGGCCACCCAGGTGCCACCACACAACGGAATGGTGTTCACAGCCTTAAAGAGGAGGGAAATGCTGACCCTGCCACAACACGCATGAACCCTGAGGACGTTATGCTGAGAGGAAGCAGCCAGTCACAAACAACAAGGGCCGTAGGACCCCAAGAGTCATCAAATTCTGACAAAGTGAAATGGGGCGTTCGACAGGAGCTGGGGGGAGGGGTGGAGAGGACGGTTAGATGGGGGACAGAACTTCAGTCTGGGAAGACGACAAGGTTCTGGAGAGGGATGCTGGCGATGGTGCAGAACAATATGAAGGTACTCAGTGCCAGTACCCCAGAACTGGACAGTTAGAAGTGGTTAAAACGGCAAATATTACGTTCTAAGGCTTACTATAATAAAAACACTAAAAGTGTTACAACCGTAAACACAACTACTTCTCACGTTCTGTCACTGCCTGTCCCCATGTCCACAAGGCAGTGTGAAGGGACTGCAGTGCCCAGATCACCAAAGTTTATTGGGATGATCTATCTGGGGGCATTTGGACTCTTTTTGCAATTATTAAGTGATAAACGTCCTTGTTCAAACATCCTTGCGCAGTCTGATTATTTGGTGATTTCCTAAGAATAATTTTTAAAAGAGTATAGTTAAATTTTTTTTTAATGTTTATTTTTTAGAGAGAAAGAGAGTGAGCAAACAGGGGAGGGGCAGAGAAAGAGGGAGACACAGAATCCGAAGCAGACTCCAGGCTCTGAGCTGTCAGCACAGAGCCTGATGTGGGGCTTGAACCCAGGAATGGTGAGATCATGACCTGGGCCAAAGTCGGCTGCTTAACTGACTGAACCACCCAGACGCCCCTAAAGAGTACAGACTTTTTTTTTTTTGAGAGACTGAGAGAGACAGTGCGAGCAGGGGGAGAAGCAGAGAGAGAGGGAGACACAGAATCTGAAGCAGGCTCCAGGCTCTGAGCTAGCCGTCAGCACAGAGCCTGATGTGGGGCTCGAATCCATGAACCGTGAGATCATGACCTGAGCTGAAGCTGGACGCTTAACCAACTGAGCCACCCAGGTGCCCCAAGAGTACAGTCTTAAGGCCATGAATAAATAGGAATTACCCTTTCTGCCCTCCAGAAAGAGGCTGCTGATTGATTCATGTTCTCTTTGGCAGCACACAGGACAGCCCATTACCACATTATGTCCTCAACTACTCCAGTTATTACCTTTTCTTGCCTTTTTGTTATTTTTACTGAAATCCTTTTGTTATAAAAAATACATCCTCACTTTCAGGGGCACCTGGGTAGCTCAGTCGGTTAAGTGCCCAACTCTTGATTTCAGCTCAGGTCATGATCTCACAGTTTCTGGGATTGAGCTCTCTGTTGGGTTCTGCACTGACCATGTGGATGGAGCCTGCTTGGGATTCTCGCTCTCCCTCTCTTTCCCTTCCCTGTGCGCATGCTCTCTAAATAAACTAAAAAAAAAAAAAATATATATATATATATATATATATATATACATATATATATATATATATATATATATGCTTGGGGTGCCCGGGTGACCCAGTCAGTTAAGTGTCCAGCTTCAGCTCAGGTCATGATCTTGTGGTGTGGGAGTCTGAGCCCCGCGTCGGGCTCTGTGCTGACAGCTCAGAGCCTGGAGCCTGATTTGGAGTCTGTGTCTCCTGCTCTCTCTCTTTCCCTCGCCTACCTGTGCTTTCTCAAAAAATAAACATTTAAAAACAAAAAAAATTGCTCATTTTTAAAAAGAGGGAGGGAAGTTTGAAAGGTGAAAACAAAGCCTCCAGCATTGATATTACTCCTAATCAATTTACTGAGGAATGTCCTTCGGGAGATGCAAACATAAGTTTTACTTTTCATAAATGGCGGATAATATAAAACAAGGGTGTGGAGGACCCTCAGCAGGAGGTGGCGAGGGGAGGCGGAGTTCGGACAGCACCCAGGGCGGGGCCTGTGCGCACTATTCCACCCCGGCATCCAGGCTCCGGAGGACGGGGCGTCCAGAGAGTCATTACTTTAAAAAAGGAGGAATTGGGGCGCCTGGGTGGCTCAGTCGGCTAAGTGTCCAGCTTCCGGCTTGGGCTCAGGTCATGATCTCACAGTTTGTGGGTTTGAGCCCCGTGTCGGGCTCTATGCTGACAGCTAGCTCAGAGCCTGGAGCCTGCTTCCGATTCTGTCTCCCTCTCTCTCTGACCCTCCCCTGCTCGCACTGTCTCTCTCTCTGTCTCTCAAAAATAAATAAATAACATTAAAATAAATAATTAAAAAAATAAAATAAAAAAGGAGGAACTGCCTCCTGGTCTACCTTGGCACACGGCTTGATCCTCTGAGCTCTCAGGATGGGACAGGAAGGTCCCCCCTCATTAAACATGGACAGTGCGGTGCCCCAGGACCACCTCCCGGGAACAGCAGGCCTGGGTGCTCCCAGGAGCACGAGGGGGGCCGAGCACAGCTCTGGACAACAGAAACCCTACAGGCTCAGTGGAATGTCCACTCAGTGCCAGGTACTAGCTCGGCTGACCCTCAGAATGACACTCGGAGGGGGCTGTCATCCTCCCCATTTCAAGGGAGGATCACAGAGGAGGCTTGGAACAGTTGGGCACCAGTAGTGCCCCCGAGGTCACACAGCTTGTTCCCAAGTTGGCCTGAACCCACGCCTGGCCTTCACGGCCCCCCTCGAGGACGCACACTCAGCGCTCGCTGTTTGCGACCCAGAGAGAAGAGTCTACCCCTGCCCCCAGTCAGACAAGCTCTGCTCCCAGGACCCCGCACCTCCCACCCCGAGACTCACAGGCAATCTCGCGCCTCCGCAGGTTCTCCGTCTCCTCCTGAGTTATGGACATCAACTGTTCCATCCTTATTCTAGAAACAAAACAAAAAATCCATCCATTTATTCAGTAGCTGTGACATTTCCAACGGGGAATCCCACAGATGAACACCGCCTTCTCCGGGAAGTCCTCCTGGATGTGCCAGCTTGGGCGTGCTCCTGCTGCACCTTGCACGTCCGGGGGGCCCAGTTTACCCCCAGCACCGTACACAGAGGATCTTGCATGAAAAGATCAACATTCCCTTAGAGAAGTGGGCGAAGGACACAGCCGGCCAGCTCACAGGTGCTTACACGCAAGTGACCGTAAACATAGAAAGAGGCTTAACCCCACTGATAACGGAAGGTCTTGTCACCTACCAGACTGGGGTTAGGACAACCAAAAACCGCCCACCGAAGGCAGCAGTGAAGGTGGTGAAAAGGGCACTTTCCTGTCCTGCTGAGAGGGGACAAGACCTATCAACAGGTCTTTTGAGTGTTTCCTTCAAAAATATTCACATAAACGCATACGGGGATATTTAGGTAATACTCGGTCCAAGACTGCTTGTAACAAATTATGAAAAAACAGGAACTTAAATGTCCACAGAAGGCTAATTAAATTAGGATTTAATCACATCGCGGAATACTCTACAGCTAAGACAAATACGGTTTTTGGCACGGAAATTCATCCACGTCATGCCCCCAGAGTAAACTAGTAACGGTGGCCTGGAGGGAACAACGTCGCCTAAAGTTTCTGTCAGGTCGCATTTCGTTGGGAGAAGCAGTGCGCACCTCGGCCTCCTGCCCAGGACCACGGGCTGCTCAGCCGAAGGCCACATCCGGTGCGCTGCTGGACCCGCAGCAGAGCTCAGAGGGCGCAACGCAGAGAGGGCACTTGGTTAAGTGTGGGCCAAAAAAACAACTGGCCACAACCTTCCCGGCCAAGCTGCAGCAGCAGGCAGGTGGAGGGGCCGCGGAGGGGCCGCCCGGCAACCCGGTGGGAACTCCCCGCAGGGGCTCTCCCCAAGCAGCCAGGGGCCTAGAAGGTGGGTGCAAGGACTGCAGCAAAGTCCACGCTGCTATTTTTGGGATTCCAGGGAACCAGGGCGGGAGTCCAGTTAATCCTGGCAGAGGGTGGGGGCAAGAAGGGAAGATGGGGGAATGGGGAGAGAAGAAGGGGGGCTCGTTCCTCTCAGCTCCCATCTTTCCTAATTACTGAAGTGGTGTGTCTCAATAAACAGGGAAAACAGGAAGGGAGAATCCCAAAGATCACCACCCCTAGTGTCTGGCATGCCACTCAGGATGGGTCCTTTTGCTTTGAGCACAGATATCATGCGAAGTCGTGAAGATATTGTACACTGTTCCGCCTTAACTACAGCTGCCGATTTTCTTACTCCATAATAGATTGTTTCCATTTTGTATAATTAAAAATTTTTTTAACATTTATTTTTGAAAGACAGAACATGAGCAGGGAGTAAGAGAGAAAGAGGGAGACACAGAATCTGAAGCAGGCTCCAGGGTCCGAGCTGTCAGCACAGAGCCTGACATGGGGCTCAAACTCACGAATCATGAAATCTTGACCTGAGCCAAAGTTGGCTGTTTAACCGACTGAGCCACCCAGGCGTCCCAGATTGTGTGTTCCTTAATAAGAAAAGGATTTTTCTCTAATTTTTAAAAAACATTAATGTTTATTTTTGAGAGAGAGAGCAATAGCAAGAGAGAGCATGTGTGCAAGCAGGGGAGGGGCAGAGAGAGAAAACAGAATTCGAAGGAGTCAGCACTGAGCTGTCAGCACAGAGCCCAACTCGGGGCTCAAACTCACAAACCGTGAGATCATGACCTGAGCTGAAGTCAGATGCTCAACCGACTGAGCCACTCAGGCGCCCCTCTAATTTTTTTTTAATACTAGCAATATAGTTGGACATTATACAAATTTTTATTTGCATCTCAATTTTTCTCAGGAACATACATGCGTGTTCAACTTGCAGGCAGTGATTTATTTTTAACTCACTATTGCCTAAGGAGGTGAATCTCCTTACAGCTTTAGAAAAATGTTCCGGCATAATCCTTGAGAATCACAAAACTTTCTCTCCCCAAACCGCTGCCCCCACCACAAGGCAAACGCCAAGGAAGTGCTAGAGCGAGACACTAACCTTTCATTTTCCAGCGACTTCAAGATCTCGGAACTTTTCTTTTGCCTGCGGAGAAAACCGGAAAGCCTCCCTGCAGGTGCCGTCCGCAGGCCTGTCCGCAGCAGAGCTGCTCTCCGCGCTGCACGGGCCACGCGGCTCAGTAACTGGCCCCGGGCCCCTCAGCCCCAGACCCTCAGTGCTCGGTGCCCTTGGGCCAGTTCCTCCTTCCCACCAAGCCCCGGTTCCTCATCTGCACAATGGGATAATTAGGAAAGCCTTCATGGAGTATCTGTAAAGAGTGAGATCCACAAAGCGCGTGGCATGTAAGCAGCACCTGATGAGCGGCCGCTTCCCGGGACACCCCGGCGGGGAGCGCGCACCGTGCGGCAGGCTCGCTCGGGCCCCGCAGATCTGCTATGTGATGGCCCCATAAGGGAAAAGCAAAAGGCAATCTGGAAGCAACAGGGGATGTGGCAAAAGCCAGTTTCAGGATGCTTTCCGTGAGGGACCCCGACTGGACTTTCTCAGGCTTCCTGTCCCCCAAGCCCCCACCTTGGACAGGATTTGTAAAGGCAGATCTCACTGGGGGCTGAATGACTGGCCTTGGAGCAACACGTTACTTGGAACCCGAACTACTGGAGCAGGATGTGACCTCAAGTCTTCTATTAAACCCGCTCATTTTATAGATGGGAACCCCGGGGGTGTGGGTTCCAGGACCAGACGCAGACCCAGTCATGCCCAGAGCAGGTTCTTTGCTCTTTGGGTTGGTGCAAATTGTAGCACCGAGGTTGGACCTTAACAGTGAAAACCAGGGGGGAAATGGACCCCTACCCTGGGCTCTTCAGAGGGTACCGCATGGGGGAAGGCCTCTGGGTCTGCGGACTGGGGGCCTGACCTCTGGTTCTCCTGCAGGAGTTTCTGGATCCGGTTGGAGATGTTCTGCTCGGTTTGCTTCAGCTGCTCCTGCAGCCGCTGGCGCTCTGCGTCCAGGTAGCGCTGGCGCTCACTCAGGCCTTGCTCCAGCCGGGACTGCTCCTGCAGCGGGACAGGTGGCCCTCCTGAGCTGGCACCCGGGGCCCCTGCACAGGGTATCAGTCCCCCTCCCCCCGCAGAGAGTGTGCAGACCAGCCTGACCCCGCGGGGCCGCTCACGGACCTCCTTGACGGTCTGGAGGATCTCGTCCTTCTGATTGCTGCTCTGCTGCAGGAGCTGGGCGTGTTCTCGCTGCCCGAGTTCCAGGCGCCGTTCAAACTCCAGTTTCTCCAGCATCTTCTGTTCCTGTAAGAACGTAGATCCCGGTGATGGTTGGCTAGGCTCTGTGGGCATTCGGACATGGGAGCAGGGTCCATCTAACCCTCAGCTGTGAATAGTGCAGCCTGTTAGGTCTTAAAGCTGAGTAATGACACCCCTGCCCGCCTGCCCAGGGCCCAACTGCAGTAAAACAGGCTGGTCACTGGCAGAGATCAGTGGTTTAGAGTCGGGGGGTCTCTGAGCCTCAGGCTTCTCATCTGTGAAGGGGAGATGCCTGGTCACCCACTGAGGCTGCACAAAGACGTGGTGAAGCAATGTATGTAAGACGAAAACTTGACTTTGCCCTCTACTTTAGAGGCAGGAAGAAGCTGTTCCCTCCAATCTTTTCTAATAGTGGATATCTTTGATAAAAAGTGACCGAGGAGAAGACGCGTTCTCTTACCTTCCTCTTCTCATAGTCTGAGAACCTGTTCTGGGGGGAAAAAAAAGACAGTGGTGAAGAGGAGGTGGACAGCACGTGGCCAGACTCGCTGGGCAGCTGGACACCATTCAGACTCCCGGGTTCACCCCAGAGTGCTGCATCAGAAAGGTGGGGTGAGGGGGAAGGGTAGTCTGATACGGGGTCCCAGATGGGTCTAGTGACACCAGGGCTGAGAATCACCTGGTGCGGCACACCATAGGAAGCTCTTCAGGACAGTTCTGGGGGGTGTGGCACCAAGAAGGGAGACCAGAAGTGGGACACGTGGGCCCTTGTCCACACAGCACACCCGCAGTGCCCCAAAGCTCTAGCCCATCAAAATACTTGCAAACACACAAAAGTACGTGTACTTGTTCCTGCAGAACTGTTTTCTTGAAAGATTAAAAAATTTTGTTTATTTTTGAGAGAGAGAGTGTGTGTGAGTAGGTGGGGGAGGGGCAGAGAGAGGAGGGCAGGACAGAGGATCCAAAGCAGGCTCCATGCTGATATCAGCAAACCTGATGTGGGGTTTGAACACATGAACCATGAGACCACCACCTGGGCCGAAGTCGGGCGCTTCACCAACTGAGCCACCCCGGCGCCCCCTTGCAGAGCTGTTCTCAAGACTGAAAACATGGGCGATAACTCAGATGCCCATCAACAGGTGGTCACTTCGGTAAGTCATGGTGCCTCCGTGCAACGGACCACACAATCATCAGATATTGGGGCAAACGTGGGGAGCAACCCAGAAGGGAGGCTGCCATCTTTCCCTCTGTGCAGCAGGATTCTGTTCTGCTCAGAGCAGCAACCAAGCTCAACTCGGAGTTTTGTATTTGTTGAGACGGAAGTCAGCTCGTGAATTACCTGGGGGGGGGGGGGCAGGGGGTGATGTTCACGTAGTATTGTTCAGACTTGTAATGAGGACCATGAACTACTCTTGTACTGAACGCCCCCCCCATTAGATTTTTTAAATGGCCTTATATTTAGTTATCCAGCTTGGAGGCCAGGATCAGCCTCTGTCTGAGCCGTAAAAGCAGCATATTTTAAGGAAATTAGATTTGTCCTATGCTGGGGTAGGAATAAAATGTTTTAAATTAATTTTTAATTATACAGACAGTATCTGGGGCATCTGGGTGGCTCAGTTGGTTGAGCATACGGCTTCGGCTCAGGCCACGATCTTGCGGCTGGTGAGTTTGAGCCCCGCCTCCCGCCCTCTCACTCTCAAAACTAATACACATGGGGGGAGGCCCCTGGGTAGCTCAGTTGGTTAAGTGTCCCGACTTCAGCTCTGCATAATCTCATGGTTCGGGAGTTCAAGCCCCACATGGGGCTCTCTGCTGTCAACATAGAGCCTGCTTTGGATCCTCTGTCTCCCTCTCTCTCTGCCCCTCCCCTGCTCACGTGTGTGGGGGGTGAGGGGGAACACAAGCTCTTGCTCTCAAAAATAATCATTAAAAACTTCATAAAATATTATACAGATATTATCGGCATATATTCTCCTTATAAAAAATTAAAAGACAGCACATGAGTTCAAACTCGAGTTTGAGTGGCTGCCCACGCCCCAGCCTGATCCTGGTTCCCTCCTGCCCACTGTCACATAACTACCATTATCAGACCCAAGTCCACGCATCTACTTATATATAATTTGTGCCTTTGGAAAATACGGAAGATTGGTCTTGGTGCTCATATATAAATACATGTTTCAAGGAAGGCATAGTTCATATACTATAAAAATTCATTCTTTTTAGTATGAGGTTTTAGGCATTTTGACTAATGCAGTCATGGAACCGTCACTATAATCAAGACCTAGAACAATCCCTTTACCCCCAAAACTCCCTGTCCCTCAGCCACCAAACCACACTCCCCCTTTAACGGCTATTGCTGATCTCTATTCGAACCTTCTAAGCAGGAAAAGGGAAACCTACTATATCCATCATGTTCTGCAACTTGCCCTTTTTACCCACCCATGTGTCCTGTGATCTGAGCCCACACTGACCTAGCTCGTGGTACGGGCAGGACACAGGTGGCTTAGCCTTGACCCACTGATAGACATTTCGGGGGCTTCCAATATGTCCCTGGTGCAAATAAGGCTGCAACGAACATTCCTGTAAAGGTCTCCTTGCACGAGGGGCTCCCTGGGGGTGGGGGCGTGGGCCTGTGTATCCGGAGCTGTGTGACCGTATTATCAGCTTATCTTCCGCAGCGGGAATTCCAGTTTCCCAAGAGCAATGTAGGAGGCCACGTTTTCCCCACACTGTGGCCAGGAAATTAGCAAAGTGACATCGGTGCCAATCTGAGGCTGAAATGGTATTTTAGTGTTCCGCTGATTCCTAGGGAAGTTGGGCATTTTTTCCTGTTTACCGATCATCTGTCTACACTGTCTGTCTTCTAAGTAACTCTGTGCCCAATGTGGGGCTTCAACTCATGACCTGGAGATCAAGGGTCACGTGTTCTACTGACTGAGCCTGCTGTTTAGCCTGTTGATAGATCTCTGGCCCATTTGTTTTCCTCCTGGGATTGTTCTCCGCTTCAGTTTACTGCTTTGGAAGATTTCTTTGTATATTCGGTCTGCTAATCTTGCATCAAAAATGTTCATTGCAAATATTTTGAGAGGAAAAACCGACATGATTTCCTAGATAGAAATCGGCCCCCCTTTAATTCTCATTGAGCTGCCACCAGACAAAACCACAAAGGCGTTCACGGTGGGGCCTGTCCGACAGGGAATGTGGCGCCCGGGAACCGGAGATTAGCAGCAAGTCCCCGGAAGATAAGAGGCCGAGCCTGCGGCAGTTGGCGCCCCCCTGCCCGCCATCAGACGCCCCGGGCCGTGGGCCCTCTGTGGGAACACACGGGGCCAGAGGCGGTTTCCGTCTGGTTCCAGAGTGCCAAGGGCTCCCTGGCAAGCTTCCTCCTCCGTGCCCGTCCCGAGGTAGGTGACTGCCAGGGACCAGGGAGGGCCGCCTGTGGCCATGCTAACCCATGTGCTTCCTCACAGACGGAGAGCAGGACAGGCCTCCCGGACGGCCAGGGGCCCCGCGGCAGGCAGCACTCTCTGAGAGACTACAGTGAACACTCCAGACACGAGCACCACCCTCACCGAGTCTCACCCAGCAGGGGAGCCAGACGTGAAACAAGTCATCTCCCACGTAATTGTTCACTTAGAGCTGTGACAGGTGCTCCCAAGGAGACGTGTGGGCAGGAGACCTGACCTGGGCTGGTGGGGGACTTCTCGGAGGACGTGGGGTTTAGACAGAACTGAAGGATGAGACGGAGGTAGCGAGAGGTGAGTGGGGAGAATTCCAGACGCAGCAAACTGCAAATTCAGAGGTCCCGAGGAGTTCGGGGAGCACAGAGGAAGCTGGTGAGCTGAAGGGTGGGGACGCGGTGGGGGAGGCGGCGTAGGAGGCCTCGTGAAAGCATCTGAGCGCACTGGTCTGAGGGGAGGTGAATTCTGGTTCGATGGAGGAATCCAGGGCCTGCAGCTCTGAACAGCCCCCCCTGCCCCCAACGCCCAGGGCCTCCCCTCCCCCACTCCACATGTCACCAGGCAGGTGCGCCTTACCTGCCACTCTACCTCCTCCCTGGAGAACCTGGCTGTGGGCCCGTCGGGGCCGTCCCGGGAAGCGTCGGCTCCATCTTGCTCCAGGACTGGCAGCAAGTACTGAGAAGGAGGGTAGTATTCCAGCCCGGACTCTGCAAGAGACGGCCCAAGCTGCCCGCGAGGGAGGGGACAGAGTGGCCCCCTTCCTCCCCAGCATCCCGTTCCCCCTGCCCGGTCCACGGCCCCCCTGCCCCGGGCCAGACTGGGCCCTCCATCTTGACGTCAAGGCCGGAATTGTGGTGAGCACTCGGTAAGCGTCGGTTGAGTGAATAAGTAGGCGCACCGGCTGCCTCTTTACCATCCCCGTGAGAAGGTGGTGACGAGAAAGCGTGAGGTTAGCGGAGAAGGCTGCGTGTGAGACCCTGGGCAAGACGCTTGCCCTCTGTGGCCCTGCGCACTTTTCTCCTGTCAGATTCGACAGGGTTCTTACCCGTTAACCCGTTTTTGGGGTGGGTTGTTTGCCTTATTCTTTTGTTTGTTTGTTTGCCTCCCTCTTACTGATTTATAGATGCTCTTCACAGATTGTAGCCAATAACCTTGGGCCTATAATATATGTTGCAACGATCTTCTTCCAGATGGTAACCTGTCTTTTTAGCTTTAACAAGATCATTTTGAGGTAAAGATCTTTTAGATTCTAAAATGGTCAAGGTTGTCTTTTTAAAATATAAATGGGGGCACCTGGCTGGCTCAGTCGGTTAGGCATCCGGTTTCAGCCCAGGTCATGATCTCAGGGTCCGTGGGTTTGAGCCCTTCATCAGGCTCTGTGCTGACAGCTCAGAGCCTGGAGCCTGCTTCCGATTCTGTGTCTCCCTCTCTTTCTGACCCTCCCCTGCTCAGTCTCTGTCTCTCAAAAATAAATTTAAAAAAACATTAAAAAAATAAAAAAAGAAATAAAATAAAATATAAATGGAAAAATACTAAAAATGGCTAGTAAATACATGAAAAAAAATTCAAATAACCAAGGATGTGACTTTCTTGCTTCTCCGTCAGAATGAATAAACTGGGAAGGTTGGCAAAAATGACACCGAGTGTTATTTGTGGGAAGAAGGGGGTCTTCTGACACTTCGCGTGGGACTGGAAACTGGGGCAGCACACAGCGCTTGCCCCTTTGCCTGCCAGTCCCGCTCTACCTGACCTGGGGGTACTCCTGCGGTGCCATGGCGGGGGGGGGGGGGGGGGGGGGGGGGGGGGGGGGGGGGGGGGGGGGGGGGGGGGGGGGGGGGGGGGGGGAAGGGGGCGGTTAAAATGTTCATGACAGCGGAAGACTGGAAACCGCCGCATGTTCCCCAGAAGGGGAAGGCTGCACAAGCCGTGGGGCTCCACCACTTGAAAATACTAGACGTAACGTTAAAACAAGGCAGATCAGGGGCACCTGGGTGGCTCAGCCGGTTAAGCGTCTGACTTTGGCTCAGGTCATGATCTCAGGGTTTGTGAGCTGGAGCCCAGAGTTCAGGCTCACTGCTGTCAGCACGGAACCTGCTTGAGATTCTTTCTCTGCCCCTCCCCTGCTTGTGCTCTTTCTCTCTCAAAAATAAAATACAGGTGGGGCACCTGGGTGGCTCAGTCGGTTAAGCGTCTGGCTTTGACTCAGGTCATGATCTCACAGTTTGTGGGTTTGAGCCTCGCGTCAGGCTCTGTGCTGACAGCTAGCTCAGAGCCTGGAGCCTGCTTTGGAGTCTGTGTCTCCCTCTCTCTCTGACCCTCTCCTGCTCATGCTGTCTCTCTCTGTCTCTCAAAAATATATTAAAAAAACACTTAAAAAATACACGTTTAAAGAAAAAGGAGGGGCACCTGGGTGACTCAGTCCGTTAAGCTTCTAACGTCAGCTCAGGTCATGGTCTCACAGTTTGTGAGTTTGAGCCCCGCATTGGGCTTTCTGCTGTCTGTGCAGAGCCCGCTTTGGGTCTTCTGTCTCCCTCTGTGTCTGTTCCTCCCATGCATGCTCTCTTTCTCTCTCTCAAAAATAACTAAACATTAAAAAAAAAAGGCAGACCCATCTGTTATGAGATAGGAAAAGGCCCAAGACCTATTCTTGAGTGAAAAGAGCAGAATCACAACCGTATGATACCTTTTGTGGGTTTGTAAGAAATATTTTTAAAAGAGCAAGCCCGAAAACTTCACATAATAATGTATATCTACTACCCTGTTCAAATAAACAGGTTATTTATTAAGCTGTACGGTGGGAATACATATGTTCACTGCTTTGTTCTTTTTCGTTCACCTAGTAATGGCATAATTTAAAAATCTTTTTAAGGAAAGTGAAGGGTTTGGGGTGGAGAGATGGGTGAAACAGGTGAACGGGATTAAGAGCACACGCATCGGGATGAGCACTGAGCCTCGGTGTAGAATCAAGTCATCGGATTGTACACCTGAAACTAACATAACGCTGTGTTAATGATACGGAAAGGAAGAAAGAAAAGAACATGGTGTAGCCCGGCCACTGGCCAGGGTGCGCCTGACAATCACCTGCTGCTCGGACACTAAGTTGGTGGATGTGCGGCCTGAGCCGCTGTTATGTGATGTGTGACTTTTTCTTTTTATTTTTAACTGAACTATCACACACACGCAGAAAAGAGCACAAAGTCTTCACGCACAGCTTTGTGGATGTTTAAAAGTGGATACACCCTTACAATCAGGAGTCGCATTGGTCCAGCGCTCCCGTGCTGGCAAAAGCGCGTGTCCCTTTGTGTCTGGCTTCTCTCACCGCACACGGTGTCTGCGCAGTTCTCACTTGTGGCCCCGAGGCTGCTTTTTTTGTCCCTTTCGATTGCTAATATTCACATGTGAGTCTGAAGCAGCCGATTTACCCATTCTAGCTCTGACGGGGATTTGGGTTGTTTCCGGTTGGGGTTGTTACGAACAGTGCGTCTGACGAATGTTCATATGCACCTGCCCTGGGCACGCGGCCGGGGGCGGAAGGGGTGGCTCACAGGCTTGAGGGTGCAGCTTGCATAGGCGTTGACGACCACCCTCGGCGGCAGGTT
The DNA here is from genome assembly GCA_004023785.1 of Mungos mungo. Classification (NCBI taxonomy): domain Eukaryota; kingdom Metazoa; phylum Chordata; class Mammalia; order Carnivora; family Herpestidae; genus Mungos; species Mungos mungo. The sequence goes on along the minus strand of PISW01002574.1, from coordinate 228,413 downwards.
AGGACTGAGACTCCCGCTTGCCTTATTCACCTCTTTGACTGCTAGAAACAGCGTGTGCTGCAAATATCCTTTCCAACTCTATGACTTGCCCTTTCTTTCCCTAGATCGTGTCTTGTTGATGTTACTGAAATCTGATTTTTCAGCCTTCCATGGTTGATGCTGCCTGCCTCCTGCTGAAGGAAGAAATTAAGGTTCTTTCTTTCCACACGGATATCTAATTGATCCGGAGTCGTTAGGTGAAAAAAACCCTTGCTTTCCTTTCTCGTGGCTTTGCAATGCCACCTTCGTCACCCACAGACTGCATGTGTCTTAGCCATGGTCTAGAAGTTCCCCAGGTGACGGGAGCACCTAACTAAGAATATCAGCCCAGCAGGAGGTGGCGGGATATACCGGCCCCACCCTTGGGGGCACCTAGACCCCCGGTGGCCCCGGGTTTTCACCGCACTGCCGCTTCTCCACGTCCAGTCCACTGTGGGCTCTGCCCTGGCTGACCCCCATGACCTCCTAACTGGTCCCCGGCCTCCACTCCTGCTTTCTCCACTCCCTTCTCTTCCCGGCAGCTGGAGTGAACTTTGTAAAAAGCAAATTGGTCAAAACCCTCTCCTATTTGACACACGGCCCAGGTGGCCTCTCCAGCTTTACCCCATTTCTGTCCTTTGCAGCCACTCGGCCTCCCCGCAAGGCCTGCTTCCCACTGCCCCCAGGCCAATAGGCCTTCACCGGGGAGCCTCCTGCCAGCAGCCACCTTCTCTCCTCCCTAAGTGTTAATCACCCTCAGGTTTCGGCTGAGCCACATTCTTGGCCCTTCCCTGAGGCCCCAGCCTAAGCAGTAATCACATTTCCTAGTGTGACCATCTGTTCTGCCTGCTTCTCCTGCCAGAGCAGGCAGGGACGGTGGCCTCGTCAGTCTCTGCCGTCCCCGAGCCCGGGCTGGCACAGGGCCGTTGCTGGGAGCGCGCTTGCTCACTGAGCGAAGGAGGCAGGCTGCCTGTGGGCTTTACCTTTGCAGAGGAACCGCTGAATGGCCTGGGTCCCGGCGCTGCACACCTCCTGTGGGGGGTAAACCATGGACGAGGCGTCGAGGCTCAGGGTCTGCAGACGCAAGGGGAACCTCGTTATTCGTGTCGCCCGTTTCCCTGGTCAATACCCCCGCAATCACCTGGTTTGGGTAAGGATGGGCGGCTCCCTGCCCTGTTCCTGCTGCGCCCCCAGCACCTCAAACAGAGCCTGGCGCACAGCCGGCCCGGGATTTATGTTTTCGTATAAAAACATAAATTAAGCGGACAAAAAAACTGCGTATATACAGAGTACATAGAGACTAAGATTCCGTATTTGTTAAAAAAGAAAAGTCACATTCTCTTGCATTAGTGTATTTACAAAAACAATTTGGAGGAATGTATACCACCCTCCAAGTGCCTTCCTCTAAAGGGTAGACTCCATGTTTTCTACATGACGTATGTTTAACAATATGATCTTTTAAGTTAGAAAAAACCCCAATATTTATATGGGCACGCATGCACGCGTTTACGGGGTCGTGAGGCCCAGGAAACTGGGACCTGGTTCTCACAAATGCCCCGGATGTTGGCCACAGCCAGGGCGTGAGGTCTTCCGTTGTTTTGTTTGTTTGCTTACGCAAGCCCTCCTCCTGCTACCCTCTCCCTTCTTCGCAGAGGCCTCCTGGGTCCCACCGCGCGCCGAGCGCCAGCGCCCAGTGCGTGCGTGAGTTACTCAAGGCCCGGTCCGGGAGCCTGTACCCTTCGTGGACAGACGGGCCCGCCCCAGGGCAAGGCCCGAGGGACCAGGCCGGACTTCCCTGCGTGGGAAAAGCAGCCCAGATGCCCCGGCTCTGGGCAGCACAGCCCTTGCACCCACAAACACCCACTGCAGCGGGGAGCCTACTCTGGAGCAGAGCGCTGCCTGCCTGGTTTGGGGGGGGCCGGGTCTAAAGAAAACTAACCCACATGGGTAATACTGGTCACCGACAGCAAAATGTGGTGGGCGCTGGGGCTGTGCCACCCAGTGTGGTGCCACGAGCCACGCCTGGCCGAGTAAGCTTAGCTTTTAACTGAGTAAAGTGAAAGGGGATTTAGAGCTTCGTCCCTCGGTTGCACCAGCCGCACGGGACACACAGTTTACGGGGGTTCCGTTCGCTGCACTCAGCTGCTGGGCCCTGGTGTTAGACTCCAGCTCGGCCTGTTCCGGCTGTGCACCCTCGAACAGGGCAGTTGAGGTCCCTGAGGCACGGCCCCCTCAGAGGTGAACAGGCACGTCACCCAGCCAGCAGGCCGTCTGACGGGCAAAATGAGACAGCACACAAGAAAGACCTTGGCCTTAACCTAGAATGGCTGCTTTCTGTCTCATCCTGAAAAAGGGTTTCCCCCGGTGCCACCAAGAAGCTCAAAAGCTTTCTGTAAAGACTGGATGTAAAATGCATCCCTCCCTGAGCTCCCCCTACAGTGGCTTTAGAATCTGGGCCGCTGTGAGCTGGGTGCTCCGACGTGCTGGCCGCATGTGTGACTTAGTTTATGAAAATATAAACTAGCTAAAATTCAGCACAAGTAAACATGTACCTCCTTGGCCATAGTAGCCACACCTTCAGTGCTCAAAGGCCACATGTGACTAGTGGCTACCGATTTGGACTGCGCAGTCATTGAACATTTCCATCAGAGCTGCAGAAAGTTCTACTGGACAGCACAGAGAGTAACTGTGTCTTGGCCTGTCTCTGCAGCCGGCCCAGGGAGAGGAGCTGACCCTCCTGTCCCTTCTCAGGGTGGCTGTCACAGTGGGAGGGACCAGCCTCTGGCGTCAGCCACCTCCCTTTGCTGTCTACACATTCACCTGCCCGTTTCTGATACAGAGGCTTATGCTTAGCAGTCTGGTCTGAGACGTAATTCACTGACGGTTCGTCAGAGGATTCTGGGATGTTGGCCAGACTGGGTGTCATCGTGGATGGAGAAGTCCCTGTTCCAGAAGGCTGAGTCGCACAGAGGTGAAGCGCACAGGCCCTCGATTCAGACTGCCTGGTTCTCAGTCCCGTCTCTGCTCTCACTAGCTGTGTGGCCCTGGAGTGAGATGCTTAAACTGTCCACGCCTCAGCGTTTTCATCTGCAAAAGGGCACAGTAGTGTCTGCCTCACAGGATTTTCATGAGGACTCGGGGCACTGATGCAGGTTAAGCACCCAGGCTTAGTAAGCACCAAACATGGGCTGTCTTGTCATCCTGACTGTAAGAGCCCACCTTCCCTGCGTGAGCTGCTGTGTGTCAGTGTCTGTCAGGGCCTGGCTGGGGTGCCCCCCGAAAACACGTATGTTGAAATCCTAGCCCCCCTGAACCTCGGATGTTGATGTATTTGGATAGAAGGTCTTTAAAGAGGTAATCAAGTTCAAAATGAAGTCAGCAGGCCGGGCCCTAATCTGGTATGACTGGTGTTCTTATAAAGAGAGGAAAAGAAGATGACCGTCTACAAGCCACGGAGAGAGGCCTCAGAAGCAACCACCCTGCCGGCACCGTGATCTTGGACTTCCAGGCTCCAGAGCCGTGAGAAAATAAATGTCTTGTTCAAGCCACCCAGCCCGTGGCACTTTGTCATGGCTGCCCTAGCAAACGAATACAGGGACCCAGGAAGAGCTTGCCCCCTGCTCTGATGAAACCCGCTCTCTACCCCTCCAGGCAAGGCGCTCTCCCCCGCACGGTGCTCTGGGCTCTTCGTGACCTGGACCCTCCAGACACTCAGATTCCAGACACGGCAGATCCGCCCCCCTTAACACGCCCCGCGCTCTCCGCTTCCTGCGTTCTCAGTACTGTTCCTGGCACCTGAGTGCTCCCTCTTCTGTGTCTATTTCTCCAGAGCTAATCGTCTCTCAAGGTCTGGCTCAAAACCCACACGAAGTGCTCACAGCACCCTCCCCCCCCCACCATGCAGGGTTCAGCCTTAGCTCTTCACCCCGGGAGCGCGCTCTCCTGCCTCTGGCACGCATGGCGGCAGAAGTCACCTAATGACCACTGATCGACATCGTGGGTCTCCCTGCAAGCTCCTAGGGTCATGCCCGGAGACCCCTGGGAGCCCAGCCCCCTGTGCCCAGGGCAGGCATTCGGGAATGTGGGGGGGGGGGCGGGCCGGCAAGGACCCCCGGCGGGAACGGCTCCCCACTTACTTCCAGGGTTCGAACGTGTGCCAGCAGCGGCGGCAGCCTCTGGATCTCGTTCTCACTGATGTCAAGGGTACGCAGGCTTCGCAGTTCCCCCACGGTGTCGGGAAGCGCCCTCAGCTTGTTATCTGCAGAGAGCCCATGGCACGGCTCAACCCCCCACAGCCCCTCTGCCAGCTTCCCGCCATGACGCGGGGGGTGGGGGCAGGTGGGAAGTGGGTGCCTCACTCTGACCCTGGGGCGCGTGCCAGGTCCTGAGACCCGAGGCTCCATGAGGAAGAGCACCATGGTCGAGTTTCAGTGACCCGGGTTCAAGTTCTTACTCCGCCACTTTACTAGCTGAGCTGACTTTGGAAAACGGACTGTACCTCCTTGGGCCAGTTTTCTCATCTGTAAAATGGGGATAATAATGCTATCGGGCCTCCGGGAACATCGAAGGATTCAATGAACTCTGCATACGAAGCCCTCGGCACAGTGCCTGCCACACAGTAAGTGATCAATAAACATGGCATCATTATTTTATCATCACGTGTGTGTTACAAATAAGTAAACTGAGGCGTTTGGTGCAGGAAGTGCTTAAGGACCGCAGAGGACATGAGGGAGGCGGGGGTACGGGAGCAGGCACGGAGCGTGTGACTCTGGGCTCTGTCACTGACACGCAGGGTGGTCTTGAGCAAGTCACTGCTCGCAGCCTCAGGCGGGGGCACACCGCCCTGTCAGGGACGCGGGAGGCTGGCCGCACCGCTGCCCGTGGACGCTCCTCCCCGTGCGCAAGGCTCTGTCAGAAGTGTCACCGCGGCTCCCGAGTGCGCTCCCCCCACTAGGTCGCTGCTCCTACCGCTCCTCATTATTCCAGATGCGAGCGATGAGTCCTGGGAGCCTGGCTGTCAGGACTGTGGGCCCTCGTCCTGTAAGGCTCTGGCCCTGAAGGGTCACAGGAACTCTCTGGATGCCCCGCCTCTGGTTACCCCGGAGACAGACCTCCCCCGAAACAGGGCCAGTCCGGCTTACAGGGACGCCCCAGGACTGGCTGCCCTCACGCTCAGGGGTCCCCAGGAGGAGCTCCCCGTGGATGCCAGGCCCAGACAGCCTAGAGCTGATGGGAAATCACATGGACAGGGCTTCCTGGCCCCTACCTTTCACATTGAGGGTCTGGAGCTGGATCAGGTTCCCAATGGAACGTGGGAGATACGTCAGTTGATTCCTTTCCACGTTCAATACCTACGAAAGAGGGGAAATGACAGGAGAACCCACACACGGAGAGCAGTGTCCACCCCTGCTTTAGGCCAGGCGTCACCTTTATGTCCTCCTGATAGCCTGGTGAGGAAGGCATAAACTGCCATGACCCCATATGAGAGATGAGAAAACTGAGGCTCCCACTGGTGAAGTCACATGCCCGAGAGAGCAGAACCAGACCTTGAGCCGGGACTTGTGGGCATCCCATCACTGCCGCAGGCCACAGAATGCCCAACAGGGGCCCCGCAGTCAAGCAAGGAGGAAGAAGGGGACTGACAGGGTCAGGGATCTGGGGGAGGCAGTGGTGACAGGGCTCTAGGTGTCCGAGTGCTGGGGGAGGGAAGCTGAGCTGCGTAAAGGCCGCGGGCTCTGCCCAGGGTCTCGACGCGGGCAGCTGGCGGTGCCCGGGGCCGGAAGGCAGGCTCGTTGGATCCCGCAGGCCAGGCTCCCTCCCGGATGCGGCACTGCGGGGCGAGCCAGGCCAACAGGGTGACGCGCTGAGGACTCATTAAACACTGACGCAACGGAAAGCTAAGCAGCCATTACAGATAATGAGGCAGATGAATATTTCATGAGCCAGAGGATGGCTCTGGGTTACTGCCAGGCGTCCGGAAGTACCAGGACAATGGGCGCACCGATTCCATAAAGACATACACATTGAGAAGAGCCGCCAAGGATCCTACACGCAGGCATTCGCTGGGGCTTCCTGAGGGGCAGTCACTACTTCCCCGCGTGTTCTTTGTGTGCCCTTGGGCAAGTGACCTCAGTTTTCAGTTCTGGAAAACGCAGCGGCATCACCCGCGCCGCAGGGCTGCTCACTCGTGTCGTTTGGAGTTGGAGGCAGTTGCTAGCTGGGGTGCTGCCCGCAGAGGACTGTGACTCTGTCAAGTCCGCAAACGCTTGACTCGTAATTGTGGACGGCCGTGCGCTCGCAGGGAACCGAGCGGGCGTGGGACGGAGGCTGATAAGGTGGCTCTACTCCGACAGGTGTAAGGATGCAGGTCTGATTCAGGTTTCCCCTCTGACCTTGAAGGCCAGCTAACACCATTAACATTTCTGGGGGCGGGCCTAAAGATGGAGGTTAAGACTAGTCACACCCTACATGAGGGTCCTAGTCCCGCCCTACGTGAGGGTCCCGGGTCCACTCTGTAATTGGTTAAAGTTACTGTCAATGATGTGATGCTATAACGATTGGACCCCTGTACCTGTGTCACAATTTCCTGTAAGTCCCCTTCCCAAACTCATAAAAGGCCCTGCCCCGCCATGCTCGGGGCTTTCTCCACGTGGATCCAGTGTGTTGTTGAAGTCTGTGAGCCCGAGTTTAGGCTGGCCGGGCCTACATTCGTAATAAAGCCCTTTGCTCTTGCATGCGTGATTGGGCCTCCCTGGCAGTCTCTGGGTTTTGGGGGCGATATTAAAATCTGGGTACAACACAGGGAGGTTGGGGAGGCCCCTCAGGGACGGAGGGCTGAGAGATGATGAGCCGCTCAGGCCCAGGGAGGAGAAGAGGTCTGTGTGGGGAGGCCCTGGCGCAGGGCGGGGGAGGCCAGGAGGGGTTCAGGAGCTGACTGCCTGAGCGACGGGGACAGAGAGGAGAAACAGGCAGGCGGGCCTGTCGGCAGGGTCCGCAGGGGCTCAGCGAAGAGCACGGGCTTTAATCTCCGTGTGGAGGAAAGCTGCTCCCCCCACCCCCACCCGGGAAGTGGGGCTCATACCAGCACCTGCCTGACGGCGAGGCTGCAGGGAAACAAACCAGAGACAACGCGAGGAAATGCTTAGCTCGCAGCGGGCACATGTGGGGGTACGGCTGACCCGGACCGCAAGTGGGAGGCTGAGGCAGAGTGCTGGATCCAGCATTTCCCGTATGTTGTGGGGGCTCACAAGGAAATCCCAAGAGCACATGCCAAAAATATGGCATGGAGACTCCCACAGCTCAGAGCACCATGGCCGGGCGTCACCGGATTTCCTCACAGGGAAGGGGCAGAGGGGGCGGGCACCTAGGGCGGCCCAGGCCTGAGCTCAGGTAGAACTCTCCAGGCTTGTGGGGCGGCAATCTCCCACTCAGGCCATCAGAGGCGGGCCCTGTGTGTCCTGCACACATACCTGGAGGGCGGTCAGCTGCCCGATGTCGTCGGGAAGAGCGGACAGCTGATTATCGTGCAGATCCAGAACCTGCCGAAGGGAGACCAGCGTGAGCCCTCACAGTCACAACTGAGGAAGCCCGCAGATTTCGGGCTCAGAGGCGAGAGGACGCCAGGGGTCTCTTCTCGCCTCTGGTGTTAGAACAGATGGCACCAACCCTTCGTCTCCAACTAAAGGATCATGCATTCCAGCTCTGCTCCGTTTCCAAAATATTATGCCATTTCTTTCTTTTCTTTATCAGATATTCATTTTTAACTGTTGAGCAAAAAGTGTGCTATAAAACAGTATGCGTAAGAATTCACGTTAGAGAGGAAAACTCCCCACAGTGTAATTATATTATTTATGTAGGAAAGGACTACCAATATGCAATAAAACATTGATAGCGGTTCTCTGAAATGTGGAATTGGATACATTTTTCCTCCTTTTCTTTGCTTAGCTGTACTAGTTAATTTCTTTAACAATGAAAAGGAGCCAACAAGGCACAGGTAACACATTGGAGTAGGTAGTATGTTTCATATACGTATATATAAAATAGAAACATACATATGTATTAAATATATATTTGATATACATATAAAATGTTACTTGTTTTACAACAAAAATAATGAATGTTGGACCAGAATAACAAAGAGAGGTAAAAACGACGCCAATTTCCAGAAACCGGAAATAACCACGAAAAACACCTTGATGCCTGATGCTACCACCTTTTCCTGTGCGTCCTCACTGTCATAGCTCACACTCATGTGCAATAATCCTGAGGCCACAGGTCATGTCACATGCACATACGTCCCTGTCCCTGTCCTGGAAAGGCTGACTGTTAGGAGGGGGTCAGCCTAGATCACAGGGCTTCCATATGCTGATCGCGTGACGCCTGGCGTCCCTCTGGGGACTCCTCATTGGGGTTCATCAGTTTCCAAGCTCTCTGAGTTCACGGTTTACCTACCTGTCCGGCAGGACCTGCGGCTGGTTGTCTTTGTGACCTCACCCCATGCACGGTACGTAGAAGGTGCCCAATAAGTGGTGCCGATCCAACCCCAGCCTGACTGTTCCGTTAGGCCTGCCCGGCGTGAACTTTAACAAAGGGAGCTTGGCGGCCACCTGGAGCACCAGGCAGAGCTCCTGACACGTGGGACAAGCCCCCCTTCCCCCCCCCCCCCCGACCCCGGCCCCTCCCCCAGCCCCTGTACCTTGATGGTTGCGAGACTCAGAAGGCTGCAGGATTTAGGAAGCAGGGAAGTCAGGTGGTTCGTGTGGACAATCAACACCTGTTGGGAAAAGATTTGCGGTGCGTTAGGCTGAGGACAAGCGGGAGCAGGGGCAGTCAGCTCGGCGGGGGACGCGCCGCAGACACCGCAGGGGGGGACGTGGTTCAGAATCATGGAGCCTGCAAATGCAGACTCAGAGGACCCGGAAACCTGCAATTTTCAGGGTGACAGGGATCTCAGAGGCCTCATTCTACCTTCCGTCCTGAGGAGGGGCCCCGTGCACCTGTCCTGATCCGAACCTTCCTGGCTTCGGCATCCTCATGTGGGAGGCGGAGAATAATAGAGGACCTGCCTCCAAGGGCTGGTGTATGATTAAGAAACTAACACACAAAGAGCACTAAGCCCAGGACTGGCCTGGGGTCCAGGGCTCAACTCGTGTCATCTGTTGCTCTTTTTCTTAGGCATCGACCCTTGCACAGAAAGGTCCAGGGTCACGGAGCTCTGCTGTGTTGGTATGAAACATTTTTTTCTTTTTTTTACCTCTCTCCATTTAAACTACTCTTAGCTGTCTACATGCAGAGCTGTGACGCTTTTCTGAAAAATCATTCATTCCCTTCTTAATCTCTCCCGGGGGACCAGAATGAAATGAGCATAGTTTTCATTCTGATTAACAACAAGGTCACCCGGTGTTTACTGAGGCAGGCATCGGGCCTGGTGCACTTGCCTCTCTATCTGCCCACCTCCCTACCTGCCACTCACTTCTCACAATACCGCTGTGAGAGTAGAGCTGGGAGTGTCTTCATTTCGTAGATGAAGAAATAGATGTAAGAGTTGGTGGAAGTTGCCCAACTCATGAGAGGGGCAAGGCCAGGATGTGACCCAGGACCATCTGACCCCAAAGCTTGCTCTTCTGTGAAAACACCTGCATCCAGCTGAAAGTGTGAGAATCTGGGGGATGGAGGTGTGCGTGCCAAGAAGACAGCTCCTAGAAGTTCCACCTGACTTCAAACCAGTGAACACGTATGAACAAGTCTCTGAAAATGAGGATCCGGCTCACCTTCTTCTGTAGAACTTTGCAAGTTGCAAAAGCCCCAAATGGAATCTAAAATAAGAGAAAGAAGAGTCAGTGCCTCCCCTCCAGCCAGTGTTTGTTTTCTGAGCAGCACCCATGTGAGGGGGGGATGGGTAGGAGGTGATCGAGTGCAAAATCCTCCCGTGGAGGGCAGCGCTAGGCTGGGAGGGCAGTGGGGGCAGGTTGGTGAGGAAGGCCGCTGGTGACACCTTCAGACCCCCGCAATCAGGTGGCAGGAGGCCATCCTGCCCGACTCCAGCCCCTACACCATCCCCAACATGAGCTCTATCGGGGCAAAAGAAAGATATCTGGTGCTGAGCAGAGGCTGGAGAACCCCAGAATCTCCAAGTTCCCTGGAAATCTGGGTGTACATTTTCTTTTTCCAATTAAAAAAAATTTTTTTGAGAGGGAGAGCACACAAGTAGGGGAGGAGGACAGAGGGAGAGGGACCGAGAGAGAGACTCTTAAGCTGGCTCCACGCTCAGCACTGAGCCGGACACGGGGCTCGATCCCACGACCCTGGGATCATGACCTGAACCAAAATCAAGAGTCAGACACTCAACTGGCTGAGCCACCCAGGCACCCCTGTGGGTGTATTTTTTAGACCCCTTGACTCTAGGAAGACTAGGTTGAGGCCAACGATCATCTGAATTCTTTTGAACAAAAACAGAATCTAAGGAAACTTCTCTTGACTAATGCTTCTGGCTTTTTACAAGCCCGAGTCCTCATCTGTCTCTCTCAGGGACATCTGATCCAAGAAAAAAGGACAGATCAAATTCATAGCCAGAACATTACCCCAGTTTACCTCTGAGAGCTCACATTTAGAGATGTCAAGAATGTCATCTGCTCCAGCTTCTTTTGCCTGAGGGTGAAAAGAATAATAAAAAAAAGTGTTCAAACAAAACACCCTTACAGGGTGGACAAACCAGGTAAAGAAACGTAGGCTTAACAGCCTGTAAGAGACCACGGACAGCATCTGGTTCACCCAGTCCATTTTGCAGGTGCGCCAAAGATCCCTGCTTTAATGGGGCTTGAGGTCCAGCAGGGAGGAGCAAATGAACATGGAAGGACAACCGTGATGGAGGCACTCCTGGGCACCTGGCAGGTGGCCTCGTGGGTCTGCTGTGAGTCAGAGATTTCCTCTGGGGGTTGGGGGAGCAGGCAGGAGGGAGAGGGCACACGGCTTGTTTGGGGGCAGGGTGGAACCCTGTTTCATGAGAGCAGAGGTGGAGGTGGACTCAGAGGAAACCCAGGTTCCCTCACCAGACACATCTGATACTCCAGGCGTTTCCGAGCCTCTTCACTGGGTTTCCGCTTCCGGAAGAAGAGAGGCATTCTTCCTTTTCCCCTGGAGTAACCTTCAAGACTCTAGGGCACAGGAGAGAAATTAGGGCTTGGGGAATTTGTCACACATCCAGGACAGGCAGCATAGGAGCACAGAACACGGAGCTGATCTGCTGGACAGTATGATTCTTGAGGGTAGGGGCTGTGTCCATCCTGACCATCAATCTTGTGCCATGGGCCCGGCACAATAGGCCTCTCTAAGGATGCTCATTGAGAACTCCTAGCGGACGGGACTGATGAATCACTTCCAGTTCCTGGCACACTGTAAGAGTGGCATCAGCAAACCAAATGGGGCATGGCATCGGCTGGCCATGACCTTGGGGAGTTCAACTACATCATAGGCAAAGAGATCTCTTAGTAAAATAAAAATCCAAAAGCAATCCTCAGACACCTTACCACCCTCACAGCTCTTACTCCATGTGATTCTCCCCAGAGCCCAGGCTAAGGTAATACAACTGGCAGGTGAGCTCAGCCTGGATTGTAGAGAAAGCAGTCTGGAATTCTGCTCTTCCGAGTCCTGATACTGTGGGGTTTGCCCAATTTTTTCATGCTCACGTTACCTTATCACACACTATGTACACTGTCCTGAACTCCGAAGCTAGATGCTTACTGCCTGCTCCGTATCTGCAAATATAAGTGCTTAATACGGGACGTCAATGAGTCAGGAAGCAATCATCCGGGGAAGCTCATGGTTAACAGCACAGGCTCTGGGATGAAATCTAATTGGGTTTGAATCCCAGGTCTGCCATCCATCAACCATGTCACCTTTGTTCATCTCTCTTCTCTCTGAGCCTCAGTTTCTTCATCTGTAAAGTGTAATAATGTTACTAATACCTGGTTCTGTGAGGATCCAGGGACTTCTTATATATAAAGTCGAGAGCACATTACCACTGCTCAAAAAATGTCAGCCACAGAGCACTATACATCTCACAACTATTTATTCAGGGCCTACTACAGCTTAAGGAACTAAGGACAAGATGCAGTTGAAGAAGATACACACTCAGTCCTCAAGGGGAGGGGCAGAGATCACAGGTCTCTGCCCACAGGGGCGTGGGCAGTCCGGGGAGCAGGCCAACCTGCAGAGCTGGCTCCGGCCCCTCTTGTCACCCACATGCCAGCAGGGATGGGGAGAGTCTAAACACAGCCCTCCCCCATCTCTCCCTGATGACAAGCACTTACCCTTCTGCTCCCTAAGGACTAGTCCTCTCTCACCCCCTCCCCAAAGTTCAGCCCTCTCCCAACCTCCCCCACAGTGGTCATCCCCTCCCCATCCCTCCCATAAGATCAGTTCTTCCCAACCTGCTCCTCGATGCCCACCTCTCTCCCATTCCTCCCCCAGACGCCCAGTGGGAAGAACCACACCCATCCTCCCCAGGCTGGAGAGGGGAGAGCCCCACCTGGCTCTGTGGGTGCACAAGTCCTAGATGCTCGATCCCCCGGGTGGACCTGAAGGCGGGCAGATCACTCGTAAGGCTTGGTCATGTACCCTGGGTCTCAGACCACCGGGCACGTGCCCGGGCGGAGCCGGAGTCTAGTATCCTCCAAACGCAGGAGCTGGGGACCGAAACTCAGAATCTCAGAAAGTCATACAGACCAGGATGACGAAGTCAGACTCAGAACCGTAGGATCTTGAAATTAAGAGTTGGGCGCGATTTAGACTCGAATAAAATTGTCTTGGCAATCAAAATGCACACATCATGAAGGAGCTAAAAGGAGTCCCGGGGTCCCTATGGTCCTAGGGTCTCGGAATGGGGGTGCGGACACCTTAGGAGAGGGGCGGGGCTTTGCGACCGGGCGACTGGAACCACAGGGTGACCCTCACCATTGGGGAGAATAGAGGACAGCGGGACCCGAGAGCAGCCCTCCTATGCCTGCCTCCTCCAGGCGAACCTCCCCGAACCCTTCCTTCCCAACCCTTAGCCACAACTCACCGAGGACTGGGGTTCTCCAGCCGTCAGCCTTCAGTCTCAGGCACCTGCCCATAAGCAACATGGCAGCAAGGGCGTCGCTGGGAGGCTGGGCGGAGCTAGCGGTTCTCGCGAGACGCGTGCTTTCCTGCCTATATCCGGCGCGGTCAGGGAGGGTTTCAGCCTTTTGGCTTTCGGTTCGGAGGAGGCGACGGTGCAACTGTCTTCGGTCGTCCCGAATCCGGGTTCATCCGACACCATCCGCCTCCACCATGCCGCCTAAGTTCGACCCCAACGAGATCAAAGTCGGTGCGTGCTCTAGATGTGGCTCGGGCTGCGAAATGGAGCGTCCCTCCTGTCCGCAGCCCGTCGGCCCCGCGGCCCCAGCCGCCCTTGCCGTTTTCACGTCGGGCTTTAAAGTTGCCGCTAGGGGCCTTTCCAGTGCTGCGTTCAGGGCGCTGTGAGGTCCTGGTCGAGGCTCTCTTTCTGGGCCTCAGCTTCCCCACGTGTAACTGGGGAGGGAGGACCGGACGACCTGTGGTGGCTTTGCGGCCCGCACGCCCTAGGGTAAGCTTTGTGCCCCGGCGCTGCCCTCCTCCTACGCCGGCCGGCCCGCTGCGGCCTCGGCAGCCGGAGCTGAACCGAAGGCCCCAGCCCCACGTGGCGCCGGGAGCGGCCCGCGCCAGGGAGGAGGGGGCTCCCCGGCCGGGGGTTGGGTGGCCTTCCTCGCCCCCTGCTGAGGCTCTTGCGCTGTCCGGAGAAGAGACCAAAGCGGCGTGGCCAGCATGGAATGAAGCGGGGAGGAGGCTGTGGCCCGGGGGCCCCCTCTGCAGCGCCGCTCGTCTTCTCTTCCCGCAGTGTACCTGAGGTGCACCGGCGGCGAGGTCGGTGCCACGTCCGCCCTGGCCCCGAAGATCGGCCCGCTGGGTCTGGTAAGTCATCCTCGTGGCGGCCTGTTGCTTAACTTGTCGGAGAAGGGCAGACAGACCGGATCTGGGGTGCCTTTGACGTTGAGGAGTAGACCGGCCCGATATGCCTCTGACAGCGGGTGATGGGGGAGATTGGAACAAGCTAATCTGAAGCTCTGACTTAACTCTTCGTGTCTCTTAAGTGCTGCGTTTAATGTACCCGAGGGGTGGGCCAGCGGTCTGTGTGAGGGCTTCGGAGAGGAGGTTGGTGACCCTGGGCTGCCTACTTGGCCTGTGTCTGCTAGTCAGCGAACTGGGTAGATCACTGATGGGATTAAGTACCTGTTGGGAGGATTAAGTGGGCCGTGGGGGAAGAGTCTGGTGGACTTCAGATAAAAGATTGCGTAGCCTGTTCGTAAAGTGAGCGGCTTTCCCGAAGACGGCCCTGTTTCCCCACTTGTCTGTTTTCATGCTTTTTCCGAGCTTACATTTCCCGGAGTGTCATTAGGCCTTTACTCCTTGGACATTGGTCGCCAGACCCGAGCGTGTTGCTCACGGGGTCTTGCTTCACCAGCGTCTTACTACTTCACCTTGGCGTTTAGTTTGGCTGGCACCCACTGGACAGCTTTCCTGTTGAGGCTGGTGGTCGTTTGGAAATCTTAAGTAGCAAATGCCCAGACCCCGTCCCTGCACACTGACTTGCATTTGTGCGACACAGAAACCTGGTGTCTTTAAAACTGTCCAGGGGATTTGACTGTAGCCAGTATTGGAAATCCTTACATCTACCATGTGGGTCTTTACGGCGGGTGGGTAGGTAAGGGACTTTGCCCCTTAACGGCGCTGGGCCTGCAGCTTAGAGCCCCAAGCACACTTCTCCCCTCGCTGCGGTTCTCCGGGGTACACGGCTGTGATGGCTACTCCTGGATTTGCTAGGTGCAGTTCCGTGCTTCAGCCATCCCCCCACCCCCGTGTGCTGTGCTGGATGGGATGCAGGTTCGGGTGTTGCCGGGGGAGAAGGACAGGGCAGGCTTTCAGGCTGTACTTCAACTTAGAGCACAGTGTGATTGTGTACCTTTTCTTCTACAGTCTCCAAAGAAGGTTGGTGATGACATCGCCAAGGCCACCGGTGATTGGAAGGGCCTGAGGATCACAGTGAAACTGACCATTCAGAACAGACAGGCCCAGGTACTTTGAGCGGGAGGGCAGAGGCAGCAACCCTCCGGAATCTTTGGGTGGAAGGTTTTGCTGACATGGCCATCTGTCACCGTGGTGAGCCGAGGGCAATTTTAAATGTGGGGAAGGTTTTTTTTTTGAGAGCACAGATCAAGAAAGCACAGAAACGGGCTCAAATATTAACTCTGGTCACTCGTGTGACATTGGGCACATGACTTCGTGTCTCCTAGGGGGAGGGCATGTTTTAGGTTGTGAAAAGGAGTTGACAGTGTACAGCAAGCCCAGGCTGGCCCATGTATTTTGAGAGCCAAGTTCATGGAAGTACTGATCTTCTTCATTGGCCGGTGGAGTAGGGGTTAATTCACATGGAGAATCTCTTCTGCAGATTGAAGTGGTACCTTCTGCCTCTGCCCTGATTATCAAAGCGCTCAAAGAACCACCGAGAGACAGAAAGAAGCAGAAAAACAGTGAGTGGTCTTTTCCCTGGTAATTTGTGTGGTGGTGTCTACCCAGGGTGATGCCTAGCTGCGTGTTTTTGCTTTAACGAAACTTGGGGTGGCACACGGGTTTGCTCAGAAGCTGTTAGACAGCCAGGCACTACCAAAAAGTGCCACGTGCTCTCCTCAATCCCTAGCCCAGGACTGGCCCTACCCGAAGTGCATGCAGGGGGAAGTACTTTGACAGGGATGTCCAGGAATCAGACCATTTCTGAGCTGAAAGATGCTCTGAACAGCTTAACTAACCCCAATAGCTTCAACTTGTCTTTTTTCATGTAAAAAAAAAAAAAGTCCTCCATGTAAGATTAGCAAAGACTTGATTTTACCCAGCCACCCGCCACTGCACCCGATCAGTTCTCTGTCGGCTGGTGCAATCCAGTGGTGAGCTGATAGTAAACCCCAGCTTAGGAAACAGGGTTGTTCTTCATGTGGATGACTCTGTGCCGAAAGCATGGGAACAGCCTAGAAATAAGGAAATACGTGTGGTCTGCTCTGGCCTTGGGTTGTGACAAAGCTTTTGCTGTTTCTCTCTTCAGTTAAGCACAGTGGAAATATCACTTTTGATGAGATTATCAACATTGCCCGACAGATGCGGCACCGATCGTTAGCCAGAGAACTCTCTGGTAAGTGGACAGCAGGGAACCACCTTGTTACATGGGGTGTATTCACCGAGTGTTAGCATTTTCCAACTTGCAGGGACATTACTCTATAAGACCTACAGTTGGGGTGCAGCATCAGTGAGTACTTGGGCCGGGTATGTCTAATCCGGGTGTTAGGACCCATGGAACTTTGCATTCAGAGCTGCTATAACTAAACGGAGTTCTGAGTTTTAGATGAGAGGAGCAGGGATATTACTCCACAAAACAGGGTAATTTCTCCTTCCTGATGTGAGAAAGTGTTTCCCCTCAGGGAACCGAGGATTGCTGTAGCCTCTCTAATGCCACTTTTCTTAATTCTAGGGACCATTAAGGAGATTCTGGGGACCGCCCAGTCTGTGGGCTGCAATGTTGATGGCCGCCACCCTCATGACATCATAGATGACATCAATAGCGGTGCCGTGGAATGCCCAGCTGTAAGTGACTTCTGTCTCACTTGCCTAAATGAGGGTGAGAGCTGGAGGAAAGCTAAAGTAGTATTCGTGGAGATAGGCTGGAAAGGTTCTAGAAAAGGTCAATAATGGGTTTGGACTATTAAGAATTTTTTATTCCACTACTGATAGGTTTTCTTTCCTCTTTCCCACAGAGTTAAGAACTACAAAGGAAAATATTCTAATAAAGGATCATTTTGACAACCAGCAGACCTTTTGTTACAGCCTCTTCCTTGAGGGACCTTGCTCTTTTGTGGTCAAATGGTGGCCAATGGGGTCACGGTGGCAGAACCTCTGGAAAAAGCTATTTGGGTAACAAGCTCCTTGTGGGTCAGATTGCTGCCCTGTATGGGACTAGCTCAGAAGGCCTCTAGAAAGGAAGTCTCCGTGCTGTTTGTGGCTACATGGATTCAGAACTCCTCAGAAGAACAAAATTGTTGACCAGAAAGAAAACTTCCACCTCAGCATGAAATGGTCAGGGAATCTATCCCACGCCAGTTTAACTCTTGAGTATGTTAGGTCCCTTAGCCCTTGATGCAAGGCGTCACTGTCCATTCCCGTGCACAGCCAGGGCTCAGAAGCACTGATGGGAAACCAAGGAACCTGACCTTTTAAAGTAGGTGGGTTTTAATCGCCCCAGGAACCAGCAGGGGTGGAGAGCGGCCTTTAGGGAAAGGATTACCGGAGCTCCGAGGACCTGTGCCAAGTCCCCCAAGAAACCTAAGCCAGAGGCCCTGGGTGATGATGGCTGAGGCGGACTCAGGTTCAATGCTCACCTAACCCCAAACCTCAAGGGTTTATAAATGCAGAGATGAGGTCATGCTGCTTGGGCAGGAGGATATGTCAAAGACCAGACCCAGCACCTTTCAAGGGAGGAAGAAAGGCCAACAGAAGTCTTGATCTAAAGAAAACGGAACTGGTCCTACTCTGGGCAGAGGCGCAGGACCCACCAGCCTGCGAGCCAGGGGAAGATGGCGGGCTTCAGGGTGCTCCTGCTTCTCCACTGAGAGGGGTGCGCCTTGCTCAGGGGTTTGACTAGTTTCATCCTGACACCTTTAGCCTCCATTTTTCCCTCTGGGTAGTTTTTAATAGCAGTAGCCAACACTAGAACTAGATAGATTGGGCCTATCTGTCTAGATTTTCCTATCTTGAACAGTCTAGGTAATCTCTTCCCTTACCTCAGTGAGACTAGCATGTAGCAGGCCTTACAGTCTTTTCCCCTCACTTGGAATTACTCCCCCAAATCACTTTTGGCCCCATGAGAAACTACTGTTCATCCCTGTTCTTTGGTTAACAGCCCTTATTCACAGATAACCCTCCCCATATGGCTGGCCTTTAGGAAGGAACGGAGGCCTTCACTAACTGGTCACATAAGCCAAGGTTCCTGCAGTGCTCTCTACACGCACCCTGGCCCACTGAACAAAGGCCCATAGCTAGTATAATCTGAATTGGGTAGTTTATGCTTCCCGAAGAGAAAGAAGCGCTCTTGACCCCTTCCACTACAACACGTAAAATACGGGCGATTTATTAAAGGTGCTTCTGCACGTGGCTCTGAGCTACAAGCTATAAAAGTCCCCGTCTCCAGAGGTTTTCCAGCTACCTGCGATGCCAGTCAGGTCCCCACCCACTTTTGGGCTGTATTTCTGGTTACTCCCCAGCATGGAGTCTCTGATGTCTAAGGAACGCTGAACTACACCTGAAGGCCTTCCCACACTGAGCACATCCGTAGGGTTTCACACCCGTGTGAATTCTCTGGTGCTGACTTAGGGAGGAGCTCTGGTTAAAGGCCTTCCCACACTCATTGCACTCGTAGGGTTTTTCTCCCGTGTGAATGATGTGATGTCGGATCAGGGCTGAGCTCTCACTGAAGAACTTGCCACACTCGTTACATTTGTAGGGCTTCTCCCCGGTGTGGGTCTTCTGGTGGATGATGAGGTTGGTGCTCTGGCTGAAGGCCTTGCCGCACTCGCCGCACTGGTAGGGCTTCTCCCCCGTGTGCGTCCTCTGGTGGTTGGTGAGGTTGGCGCTCTGGCTGAAGGCCTTCCCGCAGGCGCCGCACTGGTAGGGCTTCTCGCCCGTGTGGATCCTCTGGTGCTGGATGAAGGCGGCACAGTAACTGAAGGCCTTGCCGCACTCCCTGCACGCGTACGGCTTCTCCCCCGTGTGCGTCCTCTGGTGGTTGGTGAGGTTGGCGCTGTGGCGGAAGGCCTTCCCGCAGGCGCCGCACTGGTAGGGCTTCTCGCCCGTGTGGATCCTCTGGTGCTGGACGAGGGCGGAGCAGTCGCTGAAGGCCTTCCCGCACGCGCTGCACCTGTAGGGCTTTTCCCCGGTGTGCGTGCGCTGGTGCTTGGTGAGGTTGGCGTTCTGGCTGAAGGCCCTGCCGCACTGGCTGCACTTGTAAGGCTTCTCTCCGGTGTGGATCCTCTGGTGCTGGATGAGCGAGGAGCTCTGGCTGAAAGCCTTCCCGCATTCGTTACACTCGTACGGCTTCTCGCCGGTGTGGCTCTTCTGGTGCTGGGCCAGGGAGGAGCAGTAACCGAAGGCCTTGCCGCACTCGCCGCATGTGTACGGTTTGGCTCTGTGAGGCTTCGTGAGATCCGAGTTCTCTCTGAAGCCCTCCGCACGTGCTCCCCACTTCCGGGGCCTCACCTCCGTAGGAACTCCCTGTTGTGGAGACAGGACTGGTCTCAGGTTGAAGCTCTTCCCCAGCTCACTGTTCCTGGGCTCTGACTCCCCAGGGGGCATCTCTCTGCTTGGGTCTTGGAATGAATTTTCAGAAATGTCTTGCTCGGGTGGTGATTCAGACATAAGCTTCCAGTCTGAAAAATATTTAGAAAAGCATTTTCCCCCTTTGGTGGAAGGAAAGGCACTGCTGAAATACAAAAGGCTGATGGGGTCGGCCCGAGCTCTCTGGCAGACTGGTCTGATGCCCTCCCCGCCACCCCACCTTCAACCGGAACACGCCTCACATTTCTGTTCTAAACCGTAAAACATTGACCCAGATGGCTCTTCAGATACACGAGCACGCTTTATTCCCTTTCCCAAAGTGCAAAGGGATGTACAGAGTTTTCTCTTCCTCAGATGCACGGCTCCCTTATCTCTGACCCTTTCCAATGCTTTGGCCAAATCCTGGGCAGTGTCCCTGTGTCGTCTTAGTCTCACAGTTCTTGGTGTGGATTTGGGCAATGTGCTTAACAAACTTATGCACTTTAAAAAGCTGGTGATGGGGGTGCCTGGGGGGCTCAGTAGGTTAAGCATCTGACTCTTGATTTAGGCTCAGGTCATGATCTCACGGTTTATGCGTTTGAACCCAGTGTCTGGCTCTGTACTGATGGTGCAGAGCCTGCTTGGGGTTCTCTCCCTCTCTCTCTGGTCCTCCCTTACTGTGCTCTCTTTCTCTTGCAAAATAAACTTAAAATAAAATTTTAAAAAGAGTATGACCAATGCCAGCAAGATGAAATTTTTTCACCTATCAAATCAGCAAGATTTCAAAAACTGACTAATCCTAGAGTGTTGGTAAGGGTGCAGCATCATGAGATCTTACACACTGGTGTGACCACATGGATTGGGACAGCCTTTCTGGAGAACAATCTGGCTGTACATGTCAAGAGTCTTTAGGGGAGCCTGGGTGACTCAGTCGGTTGAGCATCCGACTTCAATTCAGGTCATGATCTCACGGTTTGTGGGTCCGAGCCCCGCGTCGGGCTCTGTGCTGACAGCTCAGAGCCTGGAGTCTGCTTCAGATTCTGTGTCTCCCTCTCTCTCTTGACTCCTGCTCTCGCTGTCTCTGTCTCTCAAAAATAAATAAAAAACATTAAGAAAAAAAGAGTCTTTAAAATGTTGACATTGGAACTGTACTTGTAAGAATTTATCCTAAGGAACTAATGAGAAACTACATAAAGCTGTGTTGACAAAGGTGCTCACAGCGTCATTTGTCAAAGAAAAGCAAACACCTTTTAATAAAGGAATGACCACAGTATAGCCAACTGAGGGATGCTACTTAGCAATCAAAGGTCATGTTTGGAATGGGTACGCTATAGTTCCTTTTGCAGAAAGGTATTTATTGAGAAAACACCGGAAAGATAGACATAGTGTGAATGTAACCTGTGTTACCTTTGGGTTGTGGGATCAGGAGCAATTTTTATTTTCTTCGGTGTTTACCTGTATTTTCCACTGTTCTCTAATGTTTGTTAGTGTTATAATAAAAGCCACAAAAACCTTTTCAGAGAATATGTAGTGATTAAAAAAAAGACCCTGTAAATTATACTCAGCATATACTCAGACCATGTAAATCAAGTTCAGAAAAAAGTATCACTGCATTCTGTTCTATGAAGAAGATGGGGGGGGGTCTGTGTGGTGGCATGATGGGGGAACTTGGTCTTTTTTTTGGGGGGGTCCTTTTCCAAATCTCAAATTAATATTTTACTAGAAAATAGTTATCTCAGTGTTTTTAAAAAGAGTGTAAGTGTGCTAGTGAGGGAGGGGCAGAGGGAGAGCGGGTCTTAAACAGGCTCCGTGCTCCGTGCAGAGCCCGATACAGGGATCATGACCTGACCCCAAATCAAGAGTCAAATGCTCAACCAACCGAGCCCCTCAGATGCCCTGAAAAAAGTTATTTTAAATAGAAAAAATGTCATTGCTTTTCTAATCAGAAAGTAGATATTTAAAAATAATTTTTTTTAAGTTTATTTAGAGACCGAGACAGCATGAGTGGGTGAAGGGCAGCTAGGAAGAGAGAGAGAGAATCCCAAGCAGGCTCTGCACTGCCAGCACAGAACTGATGTGGGGCCCAAACCCATGAAGCCCTGAGAAAGGTTTTTTTTAAAAGATGAGTTAATGATTCTTAACCTTTGGCTCTCCCTCATTTTAAGAGAAACTTTAAAATGTGATCAATGTATATTTGGGACCTGAAGCACAGGGTCCCACACACCTGTCTCCTACACGGGGCCGTGCATGTAAGGGGGAGACTTTTAGGGGGGCTACAGACCTGCTTTCCACAAGGGTCAATTCTCCTGACGATTCTTTGGTTTTCTACCTTATTTCTCAGAGGAGAATAGCAAGGTCAGTTCTGGGTGACTTATATTTGAATTTCTTTTTTTTGTTTTTTTGAGAGAGGGAAGGAATCCAAACAGACTCTGTGCTGTCAGCATGGAGCCCAATGTGGGGGTTGAACCCACAAACTACAAGATCACGACCTGAGCCAAAACCGAGAGCCACACACTCAACTGACTGAGCCCCAGGTGCCCCTATTTGAATTTCTATAGAGAATCCTGACCCAGAATGCTGGGGTTTAAGTCCGACTCTGCTTCTCATGAGCCGCGTAACTGTGGGCGGACTACTTAATCTTTCCATTTCTTGGGTTCACTAGTTGCCAATCTACCAAGAGCACAGCAGCTCCCATTTCGGGTTGAGGGCGTCTCTATGTAAATCAGTATTTGATCATTTGTAGCTCTGACAGCTCTTAAAACCCCACCATCTATCTGAGAAAAGGTGGAAAGAAGAGGAAAAGTGCCATGAACAGCAGCAGTGGGAGACAGGAGCGGGCAGGAGAGCACGTGATGCTCACGGACTGTCCTACCTCAGTCTGCCTCTCCCCGGGGTGCTGGCTCCTGCAGGAGACTAAGGATGTCCGAACTGAATGTGCCCCCAAACAGAACAACGGATTTTCCCTTTCGAGCCAGTGTCGGTCTTCCTGTTCACCTGTTCTGCTCAGGTCAAGGTCATCCTTGATGCCCCTGCCCCCTCCCACCAATTCACTAGCATGTCCTACGGGCTTTAACACCCATACGCGTCCTGAGTCCTTCCTTACCAGTCACCACCCTCTCACCCTGGAATGTCCACAACAGACTCCTAACTCCTCTGCCTGCTCCTACTCTTGAACCCTACCTGTACAATTTTCAAACAAATCAAGTATTGTCCCCTCCCTGCGCAAACCCTCAGTGGCTTATCTTACGTCAGTTAAATCTGAATGCTACGGCACAGCCTCCAAAGCCCTATCTGTCCCTCGCCTACCACTCTCCCAGGGTCTTCTGACTCTAATACAAGTCAAGCTCATCCCCAACGCGGAGCTTCAATACATGCCGTGTGCCAGAATGTTCCTTCCCCAGACACTCACGCGGCTGGCTCCTTCTCTTCCTTCAGACCTCTGCTCTGATGTCGCCTCCTCAAAGTGGTCTTTCCTAGTCCTCTGCCTACAGCAGCACCCCCCCTCCCCCTGTACTCCCGTTCTCTCCTTCACAGCCCAGTCACTGTTCCCTCATCCTGCTTCTGTCTCCTTCACCGGCTCATCACTGCCCGATGTTAGATCAGCCACCGGTTTACTCATGTCTCACCAGGATGTGCACGGGGACTGTACCTTCGTTCTCTGTTGTACTTTCAGTAGCTAAAACCATTCCAGGCATTTACAAATGTTTCATGCAATCTGTTGACCGAATGAATAATAAATTCAGCAAGAATGAGGCCAACTGGCTGCACCTGGGGAGACGTTAACATGCACAACGAAGTCCCAAAGCAAGCAGTGCGGCCAGAGGAACTGTAAAGACCCGGGTCTGCCTCCGTGGGAGGGCTAGGGCGGGATCACGGGGCTGAGGCCAGCCCGCGGACGAGAGCAGCGCCCAGGGGCTCTGCGGCTCTCAGAGCAGAGGCGCCACACCACGGAGCCGGCTGTCCGTCCCTCTAATGGCCAGACTTCAACATTTCTCCAACTGCTTCACGATCATCGGCCAATACAGCACTCCATAGTGAGAACCGCCTTTTCCACGCATATTAGTTTGTGAAATAAGATTTTATTGTTCACATTTCTTTAGATAAAGAAACAAGCGACCACATAATTAGTAGTTTACTCTGGATCCATGTAATTTGTAAGAAGCAAGCCAGGACCTGCCTGTCTTTCCTGCTTCCACACTAGTACTGGGATATCTCAGAGCATGTACGCTCGGTGCTAACACACTTTCCTAAGTTCTATTTCTTTTTTTTTTTTTTAATGTATGTATGTTTGTTTGTTTATTTTAATGTTTATTGATTTCTGAGAGAGAGAGACAGACAGACACAGAGTGTGACCTGGGGAGGGGTAGAGAGAGACACACAGAATCAGAAGCAGGCTCCAGACTCTGAGCTGTCAGTATAAAGCCTGACATGGGGCTCGAACCCATGGACTGTGAGATCATGACCTGAGCTGAAGTCAGATGCTTAACCGACTGTGCTGCCCAGGCACCCCTCAAGTTCTATTTCTAGTAACGTGGTGGTCTGACCTCTCTAGGATCGTGAAACTCTCTGAGGCTGTGACGAAACCTTCCAGAAAAATGCAGCTATTGCCTTCCCTCAGGACACAAGCCCGCATTCAGTCTCGGAAGCTCTACACAGGGCGTACGGCCCAGGAGAAAAGGCCCCGCCGGCCAGGTGCGGTGCTGGGTGGCAGAGGGACGCGAGTGAGGGAAGGGGCAGGAGCGCCGAGGCTCCCTGTCCAGGCAAGACCTCGGCAAGTCTGAGAGGTGCCTGGGGTAACACTGAGGGCTGAAGCGTGGAGGGAGGGGTGGAGTGAGCAGCTCTGGAGGAGGAGCAAGAGATAAACAAGGAAGATACCGCTTTCCTTTGGTTTCTCCAAGTTCTCCGTAGAGGCTCCTTAGGGATTTCTAGCATGGCCATGCCGATGGGGAGGTGGGGAGGGCAGCATCCAATTAAGGGCCAGAGAGAGGATAAGCATAGCTGTCACGGTTGGACGCAGGGGTAAAGGTGGCGCCTGACAGACTCACAGGACTGCCTCCCCCCAGAGCCCAGCGACCCCACGTGTGGCCACAAGCATCTCCCCGCCCAGGGGACGTCGTGAGGAGGGGGTGTGGAATAGTGGGCTTCGTGACCACACGGGCCTCGCTTCAAACCCCCCCCACGCCACTGTCCAGATGTGAGGCTCTGATAGTTTGTCTCTCTCGGATTTAATTTCCTCCCCTGTATAATGCGGGTAATACAATCTACCTCATGGGGCCGTTCAAATAATCAAATCAAATGCACTTCAAAAGGGCTTTTGCTCCCCAGACACACTGACTTTGGTGTGCGCTCACTCACCAGCGCAGGTGCTCCTCAGGCCTCCTCCCTCCAGCACCCACGGGCCTTCTTCCCTTTGTTCCAGCTGGGAGTTCATGCCAGGCTGGGAAACTGGAAGTCCTAGTCAAGGGGGAAAATGGGCTTTAGAGACTTGACTCAGTACACATAGCCACCCCGAACTCAGGAGAGTGGAGACACACTAGTCGGGTCATTTATTTCTTTCACTCAGTAAGGATTTAGTGAGCACTCACTTGGTGCCAGGCACCGAGGGATGCAGCAGTGATTAACAGAGACACAGCGCCAAGGTGGGGTCAAGTCAGGGAGTGAAGTTAAGCCCCCAAAGCGAGGTACTAAGAACGACAGGCACTTACTGTCCCTGGGAGCCCTCCTGGGGGTAAGAAAACAGGGAGGCGCAGTCTCACAGACGCAGAATGAAACTGCCCATTTCCCAGCCTGGAACGTGGAGACCTTACACGAGGGAGCCAGAAGGAACAAACGTTATCCCTCCTATGTGTCAGCAAGCTGGACAGTGCCACTCAATACTAGAAAGTGCCATAGATTTTCAGAATGGAGTAGATTCTAAATTTCAAACGGTTCCCTTACCCAGCAGGACCAAGTTTCTGGTGTTTTCTGGGCTCCCCTCCTTGAACTTGTCCCTAGGAGCAGGGATCAAGTGCCTCCATGCATCCTGGGTAAAAGCTACAGCCACACTGCTGAAGGGTGTGGATCCCTGAAACAACAAGCACATTCCTTTAACATTTATTTATTTTTTGACAGAGACACAGCGCGAGAGGGGAGGGGCAGAGAGCGGGGGAGACAGAATCCAAAACAGGCTCCAGGCTCTGACCTGTCAGCACGAGACGTGGGGCTCGAACTCACAAACTGCAAAATCATGACCCGAGCATAAGTCAGATGCTCAACTGACTGAGCCACCCAGGGGCCCCAAACAACAAGCACATTCCTGCTCGCCCAGTGGCCAGGACAGAAGGCAGCCGTGGGTAGTTTAAGAAAAACATTTATTGATCACTTCCTATGTGCCTCTCACTGTACTGGATACTGACACATAGAAATAAATCAAATATAGTCTCTTTGCGTGTTTACAACTCAGACAGACCACATACAAACAGAGTCTGTAAACGTCTGTATCCATATAAAAGTAGCTGGGCAGAAACTAACAGGTGCTTGGGAAAGAGACAATGTAGAAAAAACAAAAACAGAACATATATGTTCATACAAGGAGAGGTCAGAAAGAACTGTGGAAGGGTCTTCAGAACGTGCAATAAAGGTCCCCGGGAACTCGGACGTCACACTGCACACAGGGAAAAGCAGACATGTGCGTGGCACCTGCAGCAGCGTGTCCGACACGTGGACAGACCAGGTGCCAGGATAACGGAGAAGGGGTCCTGGGTGGAGGGCGCAGGAGGCCCACAGAGGGGAGGTGACGGCTGAGCGGGCTCGGAGGAGGGAGTTCGTCAGACAGAGAAAGAGAAGCTGGTGAGGCACCAGGACAGAGGCACGGAGGCGAGGAAGTCCTCGTGTCTGGGTTCAGCACAAGTCCTGCACTCCCATCCACCTCGCGGGCCACGCCAGGGACCCGCGGGTCATCCTCCCCTTTCCTGCAGCAAATCGCCACATCTTCATCCCCTCCCTCCGCAGGATCACTAAAGCTCACGCATTTCTCTTCGCGGCTCCGTCACTGCCTTATCTGAAGGCGACATCATTTTCCAAAGTATAATACATCTCCTGACGTCTGATTTTACTGTTCTCCCAACCCCATCTTTCATACTGAGAAATGCAGTACCCAGGACAGAGAGGGTCATTTTTTAAAACTATGAAATATTTAGATCATTTGGGTCATTTTATAATGGTCAAGAGTGTAAAATCTACCATAAAGATATAATTCTCATGAACTAGAAAGAACAATATGAAATTCACGAAGAAAAGAATACTGTAGGCAGTACAAGGACAAGCGTAAGACGCTACAGCTCCGAGACGTGAGCTCCGTCCCTGGCGGCGTTAATGCAGAGTGAACAACGAAGCAGGGCGACGGAAGGGCTGAGGGATGTGACAGGCTGAGCTAACAGCGTCACCATACCCTCCGCTCTGCAATTACACTACACCTGCGCGTTATGTGTGGGTTGACAAATGACACACTCTGTCCCCGTGGAGCACAGACCAGCTGGACAGGCAGACAGAAACCAAAGTGACAATTCTGGAATATCTAAGAAAATAGGACCCACAGCCAAGCACTTTCACTATAAACAAGAAAGGAAGAAAACAAATTAGAAATTCGACTTAAGAGGTTAAAAGATCGATTCTTAAAATAAATCTGACAAAAGTGAAGGCAAAAAACTGAGAAAGAAAAATCTGTTGTTAAGAGAACTGATAAGAAAATCCAAGAGCAGACTTTCTAATGAAAAGAAACAGACCATTACCTAGTCTAGTCAAGTAAAAAGAGAAGACAGTTCCTACCCTGGTAGAAGAACTAACTATACAATGGAATACACTGGGAACGAGTCTGTAAAATACTCTTAATGAAACGGGAGAAATATCGATCAAATTCTGTGAAGTAGAAATAAAAAGAAAGTTACAAAGCAGGACATACCCATTTGGGGAAAGGAGAAAAGAGAGCCTTATGGGGGCATATGGCTGGCTCAGCCGGTAGACCAGGCGCCTTTTGATCTCAGGGTTGTGCGTTTGGGCCCCGTGTTGGGTGTAGAGCTTATTTAAAAATAAAATCCTGGGGCACCTGGGTGGCGCAGTCTGTTAAGCAACCAACTTTGATCTCGACCTAGGTCAGGATCTCACAATTCATGAGACTGGGATTCTCTCTCTCCCTTTCTCTCTGCCTCTGCCCTGCCAGATCTCACTCTTTCAAAAAAAAGAAACAAACAAAACAACAAAACATCAAAACACACACACACATACACACAAACACAAAACTTTAAAAATAAAATCTTAAGAAAAGGAAAGGAAGAATATGCCTGAAAGGTCGCAAATGAAAATGTTAAGTGTTTTAATTCTCTGTGGGAATACGGGTGAGTTTTTGGGTGTGTTTCCGGTTTTTCAGGTTTTCTACAATAAACACGAATTCCTTTTGTAATTAACAAACAGAAACAAAAACCTTTTAATATTTGGAAGAAAGAAAGACAGACAGACAAACAAAGAGGCTGCCTCTCAGAGCAAATTTCAAACTTACGTGGGTCCCAGCCGGGAGGAGACCAGCCGCCATGCCTTCGTGTCCTGCGGTTTCCTCGTGGGGAAGGCCAGGGTCTGGAGAAGTCGGCTCTGGAGGAAGGGAAAGAAACCAATAAGGCTTAGAAGTTATAGCTCCCCAAGCTAGAACGTCTCACATTCTCACTCCGAAGGGGGTTCAAAGAATACCGCAGGGCCCGGGGCACTCGGACTGAATGTGCAGACCTGCAGGGGAATGTAAATTTCCCATTGCCCCTCCTGCCTCAGAAACCCCATCAATTCACTCAGATGCAGAGAGTCGTGAGTGTAACAGACTCATGTAGCGTAAGTCCACCATTTACCAGCAGCGTGCATGTCACACACCCTTTCTACATCTCATTTTTCTCACCTGTAAATGGGATGATGATCCTTTGTATGTGGGTTTTAAAACGATTTTTAAATGTTTATTTTTGAGAGAGAGACAGAGTGTGAGTAGGGGAGGGGCAGAGAGAGAGGAGACAGAGAATCTGAAACAGGCTCCAGGCTCTGAGCTGTCAGCACAGAGCCTGATACGGGGGTAGAACTCGAGAATGGCGAGATCATGATCTGAGCCGAAGTTGGATGCCTAACTGACAGCCACCCAGGCGCCCCCTGGATGATAAACCTTTGTTAAGATGCTGTGAAGATGAAAGAAAAATGCAGACAAAGCAGTTGGCACGATGCCTAGCAGGTAAGCACACAGCTGACAAATATCACGTACTGCTCCATTTGCTGGGAGAAAGAGCTCTGCAGATTTCAGACATTTACCAAATTAAAAGAGGTAATGACCAAGTGGGATTTATCCCAGGAATGCAAGATTGGTTCAACACACGAAAATCCATCACCATAATATATACCACAGCAATAAAACGTCAAAGATCCACATGGCTCATCTCCATAAACACCAAAAAAGGCCATTACACAAAATCTGACAGCCTTTCCTGATAAGACACACTCAATAAACCGGGAAGAGCGGAGAACATCTTCAATTTGCTAAAAGGCAACTACAGAAAACCCAGACTCACATCATACTTAATGGGGAAAGGCTGCAACCGTCCTCTAGGATCAAGACAAGGACATCTGCTCTCACCACCTGTACTCAGTATTATACCGGAGGTTCTGGCCAGGGAAATTAGGAAGGGGTGGGGGGGGGAAAGAAGGAAGGTGTCCAGATTGTAAAGGAAGAAGTGAAATTATCAGTGTAAGGAAGGGCGCCTGGCTGTTTCAGTCAGTAGAGCATGTGACTCTAGATCTCAGAGTTGTGAGTTCAAGCCCCATATTGGGTGTAAAGCTTACCTAAAAAATAAATAAATAAAAATAAAATAAATTAGCCCTGCTATTTAGAAAAAGAGGAAAAAAAAGTAAATGCTAAGGAATTCACAAAAACAAAACAAAACAACCTACGACAACTAAAAGGTTGCAAGATCCAAGATGGATATACGATAAAAAGACAACCCAATTGAAAATAAGCTGTGAATTTAAATAGACATTTCTCCAACTGTATTTCTATACACTAGCAATGTATGATCCAAAAGTGAAATTAAAAGAACAATTCCATTTGCAAGAGCATTAAAGAATAAAACACTTAGGAATAAATTTAACAATGGAAATGCAAGACATGCACACGAAAAGTTACTGAACACTGCTGAAATAACAAAAGACCGAAATAAATGGAATGATATCCCACGGATTCATGAATTGGAAGACAATGATGTTGGGATGGCAATACTCACCAAGTTCATCTAAAGAATTACACAATCCCTACAGAATTATGCAAAAGCCCAGGGGACTTTTTAATAGAAACTGAGTAAGCTGATCCTAAAAGTCATCTAGAAATGCTAAGGACTCAGAAGAGCCAAACAATCTGGAAAAAGAACAACGCTGGAGAACTCACATTCACACTCTCAAAACCTTCTACAAAGCAACAGTAATTAAATGGTGTGGTCCTAGTATGAAGATAGAAAATATAGATCAGTGGAGAAGAACTGAGAATCCAGGAATTAGATCCATGTATTTGTGGGCAACAGATTTTTAAAATGAGCGCCAAGAAATTAAATGGGGAAAGATTAATCTTCAAAAAGATGGTGCTGGGGAGACGCCCAGGGGTCTCAATCAGTTGGGTGTCCAACTTCGGCTCAGGTCATGATCTATCAGTTCGTGGGTTTGAGTGCCGAGTCGGGCTCTGTGCTGACAGCTCAGAGCCTGGAGCCTGCTTCAGATTCTGTCTCCCTCTCTCTGCTCTTCCCCTGCTTATGCTCTGTCTCTCAAAAATAAATAAACGTTAAAAAATATTTCAAAAAATCTTTAGTACCTTTGATGAGGCAACGGTTTCATAGATATGACACCAACAGCACAAGCAACAGAAGAAAAAAATAAACTGAATTTCACCAAAATTAAAAACTTGTGCTTCAAAAGGCATTATCAAGAAAGTAAAAAAGATAAGCACAGAATGGCAAAATATCTGCAAATCATTTATCTTCTAAGGGTCTAGTATCCAGAATATTTAAAGATTTCTTACACCTCAACAACAAAAACACAAACAGCCCAATGAAAAAGTAGGCAAAGGATATGAACAGATGTTTCTTTCAGCAAGATATACAGCCAGGGGCGCCTGGGTGGCTCAGTCGGTTAAGTGTCCGGCTTCAGCTCAGGTCAGGATCTCACAGTTTGTGGGTTCGAGCCCTGCGTTGGGCTCTGTGCTGACAGCTAGCTCAGAGCCTAGAGCCTGCTTCGGATTCTGTATCTCCCTCTCTCTCTGACCCTCCCCTGATCGCGCTGTCTCTGTCTCTCAAAAATAAACAAAAAACATTAAAAAAATATACAAACAGCCAATAAGGACATGAAAAGATACTCAACATCGCCAGTCATTTGAGAAACGCATATCAAACCATTATGAGATCGGTATTTCACACCCGCTAAGATGGCTACAATAAAAAAAGATGGAAAACAAGTGTTGATGAGGATGTGGAGAAACTAGACCTCTCACACACTGCTACTGGGATTGTGCAGCGGTCAGCCACTGTGGAAAAGTTGGACAGTTCCTCAGAAAGTTAAACAGAGTTCCCATATGACCCAGCAGTTCCTCTCCTAGATACACACATTCACACCCAAACTCGGGCACGTGTTGTCATAGCAACGTTATTCATAACAGCCGATACTGAGAAGCAAAATGCAGTACATCAATATAACAAACTATCATTCAGCCATAGAAAGGAATGAAGCACATTCGTGTTACGACACAGATGATCCTTGAAACATTATTCTAAGTGAAAAAAGCCAGACACATATGTTGTAGGATTCTCTCTTTTTTTTGGGTCCTTTTAAAGTTTATTTATTTTGAGAGAGAGGAAGGGTCCGCGCTGTCAGTGCAGAGCCTGACGTGGGGCCACATGGCACGAACCTGAGTTGAAATCAAGAGCCGGACACTTGAGACTGAGTCACCCAGGTGTTCCTGTATGATTCTATTTGTATGAAATGTCCAGAAGAGGCAAATCCAAAGGAACAGAAAGTAAAAATCCACAGAGATTGGGGAAGAGGGAGTGAGAAGTGATGATTAATGGGTACGGGCTTCTTGGGGTGGGGGGGGGAGATAAAAAATATTCTGGAATTAAGTACTGGTGGTGGCCGCACAACCTGGTGAACTAAAAGCCACTTCATTGTAGACATTAAAAAAGTAGTCCACAGGCCTGGATATTGGTCTTAGTACAGACCTCATGTTACTGAATGGGACCCAACCCCACTGGACCTTAATGTCCCCTCTGGAAGTACCAGGAGGGTGATAACCATCCTACTTGCTGTTCCCAGGTCTCTGGGGGAAGGCAAGCAACATGCTGGATGTGCACTTGAAAAATTACAGACCAAAACAGGGGCCCCTTGATCTACGGGAGGATGGCACAGGCCTCCGTGGTTAAGATTACACACACGTTTCTTCTGTTGTATAAATTGTTCAAGATGCTTTCAAAAACGCTATTTTATTTGATGCTTACAGTTAGTTTTAGAGGTAAACAAGATAGTTAACGTTATTTTACGCTTCCCTCCATGAAGAAACGCGCGTTAAAAGACCTAACCAGTACCCAGTGCTTAAACAGGAACGCTTCTGATTCCAAATCTCCAGTATCCTCTTCGACTTCACAGAACTGTGTTGAATCGGCCCTCAATCTCATGTGGAGCCAATAGGCCCTTGTTCTGAGAATTTCTGGCTGTTCAAGGACGGCTGGAAGACTAGAAACAACAGGAAACCCTGGGTTTCCCATTTTCCTTCCCAGGGCCCACTGATTTCGACTTCCAAATGCCAATGGTGGATCAAGCAGACGGGGGAAAGTAGGGTACTCAGGGCTTATCCAGGCCTGGGCGCCTCCAACTTTCTTGACCCTAGAATCCTCTACTCAAAAAAGGATCGTCCCCAGCCCCTTGTGGAAAGAATAACCGCAGAGTTCTGGTCCCGGTCACACAGCGGTATTAGTGGGCAAGCTGGAACAAGAAGCCGGATCTCCTGCAAACCGCTCCGTCCACACCTCCTTCTTACCTCCTTCCTCCAGCATTTGGATGCCACCTCGCGCCACCGCCTCCCGGCAGTCCTCTGAGCCCCAGCTGCGCTCTGCAGGCCTGCTCTGCCCGCCCCGGGCTGGGCTCTCCTCTCCGGCCTCTGCCGTCAGACGCCGGGTCTGGCCCTGGGAACTCCAGTCGGGCCTGTTCAGTCGGGTCTCTGTCTCCCCAGTGGCAGCCACGACTCGCGGCTGCGGAGCCCGTGGCGCGACCACCGACTCGGTCTCAAGCAGAACGCGGCGTGGAGAAAGCCGCCGCCGGCTACCCGAGAACGCCCCCGGCTACCAGCGCGACCTCAGAAACCTCAGCCCCGGGCGCTGCTAGACGCCAGGGCCAGCTCGCGCGCCGAAGAGGACGCACTCCAATACCGTCACTTCCGGCCACGCGCACGGACCTCCCCGCCCCAACCGGACTCCACTTCCCAGAAGTCTCCGCGCCCAGCTCCTGACCAGAACATTTTTTGCTCTCGGTGCCAGATATGTGACCCACACACCCTTGTGAACCATCCTTCCCAGAGAGGCGCCGCCTGTTCCTGCTTCCAGAATCTCTTTTCCGACATGCTTGGTTCACATTCCTTTCAGGTGCACCGGAATTCCACGGCTGGGGCCCGAAACCGGAAGCGACTTGGCCGCGAAGGATCCTGGGAGCTGTGGTTCTAGCGCTGGCACAGACTTAACCCTGGCGCTGGATGCTTGATTTATGCTCATGTCTCCTCCCTGGTTCAGCGGTCTCGGGATACTGGGTCCCGGGGATCTTCTGGGAACGCGGCCTACGTTCACCTCAGGGCCCAATCCCAGCCACGTTTACGGTCCTCTTGAGCAGTACCGAAAATCTGGGAAGAGTAAAGGAAAGGAAGGCCCCTCAGTCTGAACAGGGCAGCCACAGGTTGGTGCCCTGGAACTCTCAAGAGTATAAAAATCTATCATCATATCAAGGATATAAAAAATGACTTCTTCAGTAATTTCAGGGGCAGAAGCCCTGAATAATGTTAATAGTGTTCCATTAGCACTATTGCGGGAGGAGATTCCTAAATTTTCTATCCTTTGGAGGCTTCTGCACTATGCCAGAGGAAATTTCCATGGGCTTCCTCAGAGCACTGGTGACATTTCCCTCCTCTTGCCTGTTGAAAATTATTCACTACTCAGGCAATTTTCTGTTAATTCCGTTTTGAGGCACTTTGACGTTAAGAAGATGAGAATGCGTTACCTGGGAAGCAAACACGAGTTTGGGGGTCCTAAGGCCTCTTTTCATACTGTCTGTCCCTTTCAGCCACAGCGGGTAGCGTTTTTGTCAAAAGAATTAGTTTGTGGAGCTTGTATGAATCTTACTGGGATTCACTCAATTAGGCAAGCGACATCCACAGATCTCTTTGAGATAACCTTTTCTCTATATCGGGCTGCTGCAAATTTGGGCTTACAACCAGTGGAGGCCAGAAGACAAAGATGGATCTCCTTGGGCTAAAATCAGGATGTGGGAAGGGTTACGTTTTTTTTTTTTTTTTTTTTTGGAGGCTCTAGGGGAGCATCTCTTTCCTTGCTTTTTCCAGCTTCCAGAGGCTGCCTGCTCTCCTTGGCTCCTGGCTCCGCCCAGTTGGGGCTGTTCTGCCTATTGCTCCCAGGCCCATCAGGCGCTAACCCCATAATGGCCAAAAGTCGGTAGCGGTTTTCCTGCCTTAGTCTTGGGATCCCATCCGGGGCCAATGGGAGGAAGCAGAGCGCTTCGCTCTTCGGCTGATGCAATTCCACTCGTGGCCACTGGGTGGCGTTAGGGCATTCCTTGCCTCAAGAATGCAGAAGCGAGGATTCTCCTGGAAGTTGTTCTGGGGGCAGGGATTGGACATGGGGTGGGCGTGGGGGATTGTGCAGACTTCTACTTTGGGAGGGGTGAAGCACAGCTGCTGCTGCTACACCTGTCTCTTAGGGATGTTCCTTCCTGCCTTCCATGGTCCTGGGCCTGACGGTACTGGGCTGGGCTTCTGGGGCAGACTGGAGCCTGGGGCTGGCTCTGGTCCCTGAAGCATCTTGTGCTCTGAAGAGAAGGCCCCAAGGAAGTCTTAAGGGGGCCTCTGAAGAGTGAGTGTGACCACAGTCGTTGGTACCAGTTAGTGGATGCTGGTAGCAATCAGTGATGGTCTGAGTAGGAGATGCTCAGGCGTCGGCATAGGAAATCGAATATAAAAACGTGTAAAGATTTCACGTGTCCCTTTGACGCACCCCTTGAGCACCCCCCCGCAGGCAGCTCCCAGCGTTGTTTCACCACAGCCTCCCAGCCACGCCTGCACGGCCTCAGCAGCAGCAGCAGCTGACATCCATTGAGCATTAGTCTGTTCAAGGTGCTTTTCGCACGTCTCTCCTTTCATCCTCACAACCCCATGAGGAAGACAGCGTCATCAGGCCCATTTTACACATGAATAAGCTGAGGCTTACAGAGGTTATATGACTTGTGCTGGTCACACAGGCAGAGACTAATATAACCAGAATTTGAACTAAGCCCACTGCCTCTTACCCCACCATGCTGCCCTGGCTCCTGGACCCTGGGTTATGGAGGAAAGAGACCAAGGTAGAGTTGAAGCCACAATGACATTCTCCTTGCCCACGGTTTAACCATCTCCTCTTCCATCATCGCTATCACCCCCATCTGTACCTCACCCCCATCTCTACCTCGCCTCCATCTCTGTCTCCCTCACCCCCATCTCTATCTACCTGCCTCCATCTCTGTCTACCTCGCCTCCATCTTTCCCACATCACCTCCTTCTCCATTTTCTGTCTTCATCTCTATCACCATCATCTTTCTCATCTCATTCTCTCATCTGCCAACTCCGTTTCTCACCCCCTCTGACTCTCTGTGTAACAGCAGAGTTATCAATAAGCAGAACACGGGAACAATCTGAACGTGGAGCAATGTGAGGTTGCTTTAAGTTCTGACATTTACACAAAAGATCCTCTTAATTTGTTGACCTTAACAAATATGTAAGCACCTGCTCTTTGCCGCACACCGTGATTCCAGTGGCAAACAAACACTACATCATCGTTAAAAGAACCAAGGAAGCTTTCATTTCAAGCTGGTGGACAGAACTTACGCACTGCCCCTTCCTCTTCCTCGAGTTCCCACTGGAATGACAGTGACGATGTATAAAGACGTAAAAAACTGTAACAGAACTGAGAACAGGTGCAGGTGTGGGGGGCACATGCCAGCCCCTAAACCCCTAGTACTTCATCCCTAAATATGGACAACCAAGCTCACCAGATCCCTGGGAGAAAACAGCAGCGTAAGAGAGAAGGATTTCGGGAGGAAATGAGAGAATAGAAGACAATTTTCACAAAGGTAAAAATGTGCAAACACTCTTACCCCTAACAGTGAACACAGAGTGTTGAGGGTGTGGCACAGCCGGAACTCCCGGGCGCTGCTGATGGGAACGCAAATGGTACCGCCGCTTTGGAAAGCAGTCCGGCAGCTTCTTGCCACAGTGAAACCAACTTACCGGACGGCCCGGTGGCTCCTCTCGGTGGCAGAGGCGTGTGCAAGCGCTCACGGCGGCCTTCTTCACGATCGCCCCAAATCGGAACTGGTCCAAATGCATGATGGGACCCTACTCCGCAGTAAAAAGGACGCTGACGCACGCAGCGTGGATGAATCCTGAAAGCGCTCTGCTAACTCAGAGAAGCCAGCCTCAAAATACTACAAAATGATAGGACTTTTGTAAAAGTCTAGAAAAGGAGGAGCGCCTGGGTGGCTCAGTTTGTTAAGCGCCTGACTCTTGATTTTGGCTCAGGTCATGATCTCACGGGTCATAGGATCGAGCCCCGCAAGCCAGCTTGGGATTCTCTCTCCCTCTCACTGCCTCCTCCCCCACAGGTGCGTGCATGCTCTCTCTCTCCCTCTCACTGCCTCTTCCCCCACAGGTGCGTGCATGCTCTCTCTCTCCCTCTCTCACTGCCTCCTCCCCCACAGGTGCGTGCATGCTCTCTCTCTCCCTCTCTCACTGCCTCCTCCCCCACAGGTGCGTGCATGCTCTCTCTCTCCCTCTCTCACTGCCTCCTCCCCCACAGGTGCGTGCATGCTCTCTCTCTCCCTCAAAACATGCATTTTTAAAAAATCTTAGAAAAAGCAAAATTGTAGGGAGGAGACTGACTGCAAAGGGACATCAGGGAACATTTTGAGCTGATGAAAATGTCCTGTATCTTGATTGCGGTGGTGGGTATGTGGCTGTGTAACTCCGCCTCAGTCAGCAATGTTTCTATCTCCAGTTGTTGACTTTGAGGGCATATAAACACTGCCTTAGTAAAGTCTTTTTTTTTTTTAATTTTCTTTGCCTGGATTAAAAAAATTTTTTTAATGTTTTTTATTTATTTTTGAGAGAGAGAGAGAGAGACAGCATGAACAGGGGAGGTTCAGAGAGAGGGAGACACAGAATCGGAAGCAGGCTCCAGGCTCTGAGCTGTCAGCACAGAGCCCGACTTGGGGCTCAAACCCACGAACCGTGAGATCATGACCTGAACTGAAACTGGATGCTCAACCGACTGAGCCATACAGGCGCCCCAGTAAAGTCTATTTTTAAGAGCGAAAATATGGGGGTACCTGGGAGGCTCAGGTTGGTTGAGTGTCTGACTCTGGATTTCAGCTCCGGTCATGATCTCACAGTGATGAGATCGGGCCCTGGGCGCAGAGCCTGCTTGGGATTGTCTCTCCCTCTCTCTCTCTGCCCCTCCCCAACTCGCGTGTGCACACATTCTCTCTCTTAAAATAGTGTTGATAAACATAAAAAAAAAGTAAAAATATGTTCCTCAGGGATACATGCCATGGTGCTGGAAAAGATGGGTGTCAGCAGGAAGAGCTTTTGGAACAGAATCAAATTCCTTTTCAAAAATTTTTTTTAATTTGAGAGAGAGAGAACACAAGCAGGGGAGAGAGGGAAAGAGAGAGAATCCCAAGTGGGGACTTCACAACCCTGGGGTCATGACTAGAGCTGAAACTGAGTCAGACATTCAACTGGCTGAGTCACAGCTGTGCTGTGCTGACAGAAGAGAGCCCGAGGTGGGGCTCGAACTCCTAAACAACGAGATCGTGACCCAAGCCAAAATCGAGAGTCGGAGGCTTAACCGTCTTTGCCACCCAGGCGCCCCAGATAGAACCAAATTCTCAAAAGAAGTTACCTCTGAAAAGGTCAGCTGTACATAATCACTGTATCGCTTATCCAAAGAAATGAGTTAATATTTGTAAAGTGCTAAGGGCTATAAAAATCATTACACAAAATAAACCTGTGTTTTCCAATTTTCCTACAATAAACACATATTACTTATATAATGGTCGATAAAAGTAGTTTGTAAGAGACTCGTGACTCCATTCCAGTCACTAGAAGAAGAGATGTGGTGGTGTTAATAAGATTTGACGACGAATGATCCCGGACATTGAGCCCCAGGACGACAGAGCCGGAAATGACGTCCAAGTGCCAAGAGGAAGCCCGGCCGACCACGAGAAGAAGTAAATCAATAGACGTTCGTGGAGAGGCCTGGTATCTGGAAGGGATGGGAAAATGTCCTTCTCAAATGGCATTTCACACAAAGAGGCTGTGGCCTGGTTTTCTGAGTCACATGTTTATTTGGCAAACAGAGTTCCTTCTTGATGCAGCCACGTGAGAGGAGGAACCAGGGGTCACCACCCAAAAGCCTCTCCAGAAAACGAGGAGCCGAGAGGCCCCCTCCTCTGCTCTTGCTCTCGTGGCGAGGAGGAGGTGGCCTGTGGACCGTGGACCACAGGGCGGCAAAGCCCCTCCACGGAGTTCCCTCTTCCTGAGTCGCAGGGTGGCGGCGGGAACTGGGCCCCGGGGCTGGGAAGCTCGTACCCATGCTTCACGGGCTGTAGAGAACGGGGCAGGAAGGAGGGACCCCGGAGGACAAGGCTCCTGCGTTCCAGCTCCTGGGGGACAGGCACGGGCTCCAGGCTCCGGCTGAGGCCCAGCTCAGAGTCACAGGCGGCTGCGTCCCCGCTGAAGCCCAAAGCTGGCCCTGCTAGGAGTGCAGCCACTAGAGAGAACGGGCTGTCATCGCCCCTCAAAATGGGCTGTGATCTGCTCCAAAGTCTTTCCTTTGGTTTCAGGGACACAGGACAGAGTGAAAAGGACACTGAAGATGCAGAAGGCGGAGGCAAGCCAGAAGGCACCGTAGGGCCTGAGCACCTCCTGGAAAGAGAGGGAAGGGTGGTGTGGACAGGCCAGGAGCCCTCATGGACCCTGAGCTGAGGCCCCGGCTCCACCCACCCACCAGCCCGCCCAGGCTCTGGGGTGTAGAGGGGGGTCTGGGCCCGCCATCCAGAAGCCTGCACCAAGTGCCGAGCAGGGTGTGGCTGCTGGGTGGCTGGGAAGCTGACACCCATGGCCATGAAGTGCCTGCCCCAAGATCAGACACCCACTGTCAAGTGACAGCTGGGCTCCCACCCCCCGTGGCTACCCCCAGGACCCCAGATCTACCCGCTACACTGTGCTTTGGCCCTGCCCTCCAGAGGAGGCTTTTCTTGGTGCCCCAGGCTGAACTGGGGCAGTGTGAGCACGTAGGCCACTCAGGCCCACTAGCCTGGAGGGAAGAGGGAGCACTTCCCTTCGCTCGGAGCCTGGTCACCCAGGGCAGACCCGGTGACCTCCCAGGTACCACAACCAAAGGCCTCTCCCTTGTCAGCTCCTCTTCCTCTGGGACCCAGTGACCCCCCCCACCCCCAAACTCTGGGACATGGGACATTCCTGGGTCACTGTTAGGCCCTTGACCGCCTCCCCCCTCTTTTGTTGCTGGTCCCTCCACACAGCTCCCAGTGACTACTTTCTACCGCTAAGACTTTGCCCCGGTCTTCCGGGTGCGTTTCCCCAGGGCAGCCGGCCAGAGACCCAGGCCCTGCAGAGACTCGACGCCAACCCCAGGCGTCCGTGCCTCTTATGGCCGGCCCTCCCCCACACCCCCTACCCTCCCGGCGGTTTGTTCTCCCTCTGCTGTCCGCTGCCAGCCCCACCTCAGCCACCCACAGGGCACCCTGTCCACCGCATTCACTGCTGTCATTGCTGTCTCTGGCTCCATATGTACAGGAGACCTGGGGCGGCATGGATGCCTGGGCAGGTGGCTTATCTGCTCCAGAACCAGCCTCCCCTGTCAGCTGGGGAGCCCCCGAGGCAGGGTCCATGTCTGTGTCAGGCCATCCGTGCAAAAGCAGCCAAGTTGTAAAATGAACTGATGTTCCCACAACCCTGAGGGGAAGGTGCCGTCACCCTCCTCCATCTTCAGCCAAGGAAGCCGGTTCACGCGAGGTCACACAGTGGGAATGGCCGAGGTGGGGCTAGAGCCCAGGCTTGTCAACCCCAAAGCCGGGGCTCTTCCCGCACAGCCCTAGATCCTGGCCTGCGTCCCCACTGTCCAATGGTGGAAGCTGTAGCCTGCTTTTCTTCTGCCAGAATAGCCTGGAGGCTCCTGAGAGGTCACAGCCTGTGTTCTGCACCTTTGCTGGCCCATCTGTCTTCCCATCATCCCTGACCAATGTGGCCAGTGTCCCAGGATGCGGGGCCTCAGCCACTGATCTGGAGTCTTCTGCAGTAAGAGGAGTTCTCAAACGCGCTCCCCACTGACTACGTGAGGGAGGCCCTCAGGGCCTGCACTTACCATGACACTGCTGAACTCTTTCGTCACCAGGAAGGCCATGAACCAGTTCGTGAGGACACACACACCTGTGGCCAGGCCCTTGACGTGCAGAGGGAAGATCTCAGACATGAGGAGCCAGGGAATGGGCCCCCAGCCCACAGCGAAGCCTGTGGGAGCAAGACAGGCATCAGAGCCCCTAGGGTAGACCCCTTGGCTGGCCGCAGACCCCTGGGCCAAAGCCTCGCAGCGTCCAGTCAGGGCCCCCCAGCTCTGCGCCTTCCTCCAGCGGTGTCTTGGGCCAGTCCCTCTACTTCTTAGTATCAGGCTTTCCTCTGTAGAATGGGGTCATGGCGGGGCCCCCTTAGAGTGAAGGGAGCAGAAGGACTTAGCTCAGTGCCCAGGGCCTTGGTCAGAGCCATAAACGCAGAGGCCCAGGACCTATGGGACAGGGAGGCAAGGCCTGGTAGGCCTGGACTTGCTGGGAGCTGCAGGAACCTGGCAGTGACAGGATGTCCCCAGAGGCCTTCCCGCCCAACCTCCCCACGGGCCCCCTCTCACCAGCGATGAAGAGGCACATGCTGCCCACTGCCAGCCAGGCCAACCCCACGCTGGCACTGGTGGGCTCCATGGAGATGGGTGTCAGGAGCTGGACGTGTGAGGAGTTGCTGGGGCCACCCTGGGTCAGCTTGAAGTAGGCGCCAAAGGCACTGGTGCTGAACACCATGATCACACCTGCGGGCGGAAGGGGGCAGTGCGCGGGGTTCTGGGAGAGGCGGGCCGCAACCCGGGCACCGGGAGCGCAGTGCAGTGCGGCCACAGTGATGTGGCCTGGGTGTCTCTGAGAGGGCGGTGAGCAGTACCTGGGAGCCCAGGCCGGCAGCACCCAGCCCGGGCCGGCCCCGGCTTGCGCCTCAAAACTGGAGCCAACTCCAAGAAGCCCCTGGCGGCAGCGTCTCCCGGGCCGAGCAGCAGGAGGGTAATGGTGATGGCAGCATGGTTTTCACCCCCGTGCGGATCATCTCTGGATCCTTACAACGGCCCATTGCCCCCATTTCATACAGGGGAAACTGAAGTTCAGAGACATGAAGTCACTTCCCCCAAAAGACCTCCGGCTTCTGAGTCACTTCCTCTGCTGGGTCCTCAGTTTCCTCACTGTAAACTGGGGCCCCGATGGCGCCCGCTGGAGGCTCACTTCGAGGGTCTGTTAGTGCAGGCCTGGTCTGGAGCACTCAGTGAGGGCTCCCCTGAATCTCGGCCTCGTTCTCAGGGGTGCTCGGCTGGCCTTTTCCTATCACGGTGTGGTGGCCTTGGCAAAGCCCCTCCCGTCTGTGGTGGGGACCCTGGTCTGCGCCACCCCACTTTCAAAGGGCTGAGCCCTTGCCCTTGGGGCTCACCTGATAAGGTCAGGAGCAGCCTCCGCCCAGCTTTGTCCATGATGAGCGCCGCCATGGCCGTGAAGAGCACCTGGATGGTGCCCACGATGACCGAGGCTAGGCTGCTGTCCTGGGGAGAAGGGCCGAGGCGGGTCAGGCAGAGACCCCAGGACCAGGCCCCATCCTCACAGCATCCGGATGAGGTAGGCCAGGGCGGAGGCCTCTTTACCTTGAACTTGGCCTCCTCGAAGATGGTCTCTGCATAGAACATGACAGCATTGATCCCTGACAGCTGCTGGAAGGCCATCAGTGAAACGCCGATGATGAAGGGCTTGTAGATGCTAGGAAGTCTCAGCTGGACCAGGCGGAAACCCTGCTCAGACATAGGCTGGTGTCAGTGCATCTCCCCACCCCCGCCCGAGGGGCCTGCTGGCTTTGAGCCCCCGTCCTAAAAGCTGGAGGGAGTGAGGCTCAGCTTCTTATCACCTGGGCCTCAGGTCCAAGACAGGTCCCGGCACCACTTTAGCCTCTCCATCTGTAAGGTCCTCCCCTCTCCGTGCCCTTTCTGGATTTGCTGGGGGAACTACAAAGAAGTCACATGGGCACAGAGCCAGGGTTCCAGGATCCCACCAGCCTCGGACCCGGGCCTGTGCCGGGTGCCTCTTCTGCCACCACTGAGTCCCTCCCACCGCCAGGCACCACGTGCTGGGACTCCCATCTTCCAGGTGAAGAAAGGAAGGCTTAAGGATGGGAAGGCCAGACGGCAGAGACTCAGTCTTCTCCGCTGCCCTGCGGCATCCCATTTAAAAATCCCATTCCTCAAGTCTGCGCCTGCGTTTCCTTCCGCGCCAGCTGGCTCCTTCTCTTTCTGGGACAGTAAGATGAAGGCTAGGGCCCAGCCTCGTGGGGCTCCAGCCGGCCTTTGCTTGCTCACACTTAGGACAATGCCACCACTTGTGCCTCCCCTCCCCGTGTGTGTCTGTGCAGCCTTGGGGACAGGCTGTGCTAGCCTCCCCTGGCTGCAGAGGGGCCACACCTCGTCATTTCCCGCCCACCCTGGCTCTGGCTCCCGGCCCCTCACCTGGTGCTCAGCCCCCACAGGGGGCTCCTCCCAGATGTGCTCGGAGCCCCACAGGAACTGCATAGCGGCCATGGCCTCCTGGCGCCTGTGCTGGGTCAGCAGGAAGCGCGGGGTCTCGGGCATGAAGCACATAAGCAGCAGCATGAAGGAGGCGGGCACACAGCCCAGCACAGCCAGCCAGCGCCACTCCAGTACCCAGCCTGGGGGGTGGGGGGCCAGATGTCAGCGCCAAGCGGGCCAGTCTGGGCCTTATCAGGGAGTGCCTGTCCTCTCACCAACCCCCGGGACTCAGCTTAAAGTGGGGGGGGCCTCACTACCTTGGCGTGGCTACTGCCCTTGCTCGTGTTTGTTCCTAATACTGTTGTGATCGGGGCACCCGGACGGCTCAGTCAGCTAATGGCCAAACTTTGGCTCAGGTCATGATCTCACAGTTCGTGGGTTCGAGCCCTGTGTCGGGCTCTGTGCTGACCGCTCAGAGCCTGGAGCCTGCTTCGGTTTCTGCGTCTCCCTCTCTCTCTGCCCCTCCCCTGCTCACTCTCTGTCTCTCTCTGTCTCTCTCTCTCTCAAAAATAGATAAACATTAAAAAAATTAAAATAAATACTACTGGGATCAACTCCTGTTGATACGCATTGCAGAAGAGCTGCTGGGCTCATTACGCCACATCTGCTCGGTGAGTATTTACGTGGCGATCAAAAATGAATGAGGCACTTGCTTTTCTTTCTAGAAGGGAGGGGTGGGAGAATAAATGTGCACAGTCCTCATACGTGCACGGACTCTGGAAGGCCACAGAGAAGCAGGCAAGGTGGGCTCCTCTGAGAGGAAGGGGGACGGAGCTGGAGAGACTTTTCCCTGAACACCAGCGGATCAACAGTCACAGAAACCGACCAGTGAAAGTGCAGGTTGTGATGAACTGGAGGTAATTCTGTAGGCATTCTGACACCCACGTGTCTGTCCCAAATGTCAGTGTCTGTACTTGACAGGGGCGTTGGCACTCTGCGTGTCTGAATTAGAGTCTGGATGCTAAGTGGGTAAAAATGAAAGACCTCAGACCGGCATGTTGTCCACTCTGAAGAACCAGGCGGCACAGGCTCTGGGCCCCGGCATTGCCCATCAGGCTCCTGAAGCCCCCATTCCCCAAGGGGTCTCAGGCCATTCCTTAACAATTCTCATTTGGGGCCTGCTGCCTTTCAAAATAATTTTTTTGTCTTTTATTTATTTTTGAGAGAGAGAGAGAGAGAGACAGCGTGAGCAGAGGAGGGTCAGAGAGAGAGGGAGACACAGAATCTGAAGCAGGCTCCAAGCTCTGAGCCAGCTGTCAGCACAGAGCCCGATGCGGGGCTCGAACCCACAAACTGGGAGATCATGACCTGAGTCAAAGCCAGACACTTAACCAACTGAGCCACCCAGGCGCCCCTGGCCTGCTGCCTTTCATGTGTCACTTAATTTAGTCCCTCAACAGCCTTGGACTCCGTGGGGTTATCTCCACTTAAAGACAGGGGAAGTGAGGCTCCCTGGGCAGTGTGACACAGCCAGAGAGTGTCCCCTAATGTGGAACTATCAGGTATGAAGCCTCTTTCTATCTCAGTTCTGGTGAAAACATGTCTGCCTCCAGAAGCTTCCAGCTTAGCATGTCTGACCCCAGCTCTGACCCTCGGGTTCCCTGGGCCCCTCCTCCTTCATGCTGCACATCTAGTACTAGTATTTCTGAGAGACAGGCTTGGGCCCTCCAACTCCTGGGCTGTTTTAGTTTGTCCCTGCACAGTGACCTAGCCGGCCAGCCCTCCCCACACCCTCGGAACGGGCTTCTACCCTTGGAAGAGGAGGACATCCCCTTCTCCTGCTCTCCCTGGACGTTAGTCACAAGACCCACACATCCCAGGGGCTCAGGGAGGTTGGTGGTCTGAGTGAGACCCCGGCACCCCGGGCACTGGCTGTGTGACCTTGGGCAAGTCCCTTACCTCTCTGAACTTCAGTTTCTACAGCTACAAAATGGCCACCCAGCCATGAACAGGGGACAAAAG
Organism: Mungos mungo; assembly: GCA_004023785.1. NCBI lineage: Eukaryota > Metazoa > Chordata > Mammalia > Carnivora > Herpestidae > Mungos > Mungos mungo. The sequence goes on along the minus strand of PISW01002574.1, from coordinate 183,804 downwards.
AGATGCCGTGAAAAGCGTACCTGCCAGGTAGGCCAGGAGGATGCCCGTGACGACCATCAGCTGCACGCAGGAGCCGAGCAGCCCCCGCACGGCCGGGTAGGCGATTTCAGAGATGTACACCTGGTGGCAATGCAGAGGAAGCCTTACTTGGAGCCCAAGAGTTCTTAAAACTGAAGAGCCTCAGCTGTTCAGAGTTGAGGAGAAGCTCAGCTGGGGCTGCTGCAAGCCAGGGGGCCTGTGGTTTCAGGTCCCAGGTCGCCGAGGCCTCCCCAGCCCTCCCCGCCTCTCCAAGTGATCAGCAGCAGGTGCTTTACGGGGACTAAGGGCATATCCGTGGCTGCTGTGTGTGTATGCGGGGGGGGGGGTGGTGGCACAGAGCTTTCCCAACTTTCATTCAATTGCATGACTACCCTTAATAAATGCAGCTTCTGACGCAGCAGGTCTAAGATTCTGCCTGTCAGACTTGCTTCCGAGGACACTCGGGCTGCCGGTCCAAGGACCACCCTTGGACCCAAGGAGCAGGGCCCCTGGAACCAGAACTCTGCCTCAGTTGCTACCACTGACTGCCACTGCTTCCTTTGGGCTCCGGGGCCAGAAAGGTGTTGCCCACGCTTCTCAGTTATTTTATTACCTCATGCCTCTGGCTAGGATGGGTGTGTTTTTGTCCAGTAACAAAACCCAAAACATAAAATCCAACTTGGCCACTGCCTGCTGCCCAGCCAATGCAGGTAAAAGTGAGTGGCGGGTACAAAGGGATGACCAGGGAGGACTCGGAGCCAGTCAACCAGGTTGACGTGGGGGTCGTTGATCAAGCCCAGGGCCGGCAGCAGCTCCCTGGTCCAAGCCCTTCCACAAGCCGTGCCAGGGCTATGCGTGCAGAGTCCCCCTTGGTCCCGACAACCACTGCGGGAGGCAATGCCGTCATTCCCCACTTTACAGGGGAGGAAACGGAGGCACAGAGAGGAAACAGAGGCACAGTAAGGGGCAGAGCCGGGATTTCACGTAGGTATACAAAATCAGCCTGGACAGTGGTGGGTCAGGGGATGGGAAGAGAGAAGAGATGAAGCAGCCGGAGGACTAGTTCCTGAGAAGTGAAGGGAAGCCAGCAGAGCCCAGCAGCCTTTGCTGCCAGGACAAACAGGAACAGAATTTTCCTGCTAAACTGTAGTCGATGGTCTGAATGACAACGGGACATCTAAGATCTGCAGGCTTCTGCGACCGTCCACAGGTGGCATTTTATTTGTAGGGCAAAAGAGAGGCCTGGTGAAGTGGGTTCGAGTAATTAGTAGCTTCACCACTGACTAGTTGTGGCTGGAGAAAGGACTTCAGTTTCTGAAGCTCACTTCATCTGCAAACAAGGATAACGGAGGCTCCTTCCAAGGCCCGTTGCGGGGTAAGGAAGATAAAGGTGGCAAGGGGCACGGTGCCAGGCACCCAGGAGGCCGCAGCTAGGAAGAAGCATGCCCCCAGGTCTGCTCCTTCTCTGTCCCAGGGCGCGAGGCTGGGGGACACTCACCGGAGCAACGAGAGAGGCAATACCGCAGGCCACGCCGGTTAGGAGGCGACCCCCGAGCAGCATCCACACGTTCTGGGCCGCGGTGATGACGGCAAAGCCGACCACGAAGGGCACGGTGCAGAGCAGCAGGCTCAGCTTGCGCCCGGCGCGGTCCACGAGCCAGCCGCCCAGCACGCCCCCCGCCGCGGCGCCCAGGGTCACGATGGCCTGGGGGCGAGGCGACCGCAGGATGAAGCGGGGGCGCCAGGGAGCCTCGGCCCGACCTCGCCCTCAACCCCAGCCCCGGCAGCAGCCTCAGCGGAAAGGGGATGGGGGTTCCAGGCTGGCGGTCGTAGGGGGAGGGTGACCCCTGGCAGGAGAGCCGAGACGCACCCGGAGGAGGGTCTCAGCGCCCGCCCGAAGCAAGGCAAGGGCGGGGTCCCCTCGCGCGTGGGGCAGGAAGAGGAGGGTCCCAGGCGGGCTGGAGGGTCAGCCCGAGGCCTCACCCCGAACCAGGAGGCGGCGTCGTCGTCGAGTCGCAGGGCCTGGGCCGCGGCGCGCCGCAGGCTCGGGATGGCTGGGGAGCTGTAGCCGAGCGCGAAGCCGAAGGTGAGCGGGCCCAGGGCGGCGGCAAAGGCGGCGAGGAAGACCCGGCGGCTGAGGGGGGCGCTGCGGAGACAGGACGGTCGGTGAGCGGCGCCGGCCTGAGCACCCCAGTAGGGGCGAGGCCACTCCCCAGGCCTGAGTCCCCCCCGACCCAGTCACCTGCCGCCAGATGGCCCCAGGAGCGGCTGGGTCTCCTCCTGGTCCTCCGGCGTCATGTCTGCAGCCAACGCCTGCTTGGTCAGCTCTGTTGCCTGAACTGTCACGGGTCCCGCGAGTGCAGCCGGCACCCGCCTCTCACAGCAGAGCCGACCAATGGGGGGGGAGGGGCGGTGCTGGGGCGGGATGGGAACGGCCAATGGGAACGCAAGGCGGGGTTAGCGTCTGCTAGGAGCCATCCCCAAATCAAAGCCGGCCAATGGGAGCAAAGAGTCGGTTGGTGTCGCTCACTGGGACCGCCCCTAGGATTTAACTCGCCAATGGTTAGTTGGGGCGGAGTTTGCATCCGGGCCTGGACTATAACCATCCAATAGGAGTGTGGTGCGAACCCAGAGGCGGGATCAGCCTCCAGCTGAGCCGGCCAATGAAGGTGGAAGGCGGGGATTGTATTTCTCCTGGAGCCGCCTCTCAGTCTAGCTTCAGCCAATGAGGCTAGAGGCAGGACGGAGGTGGAGCAGGTGGACCGGGCCCCGACTTCCCGCCCCCGACTCAGGGCTGTAGTCTGCCTCGTCTGCTCCGCTGTTCCTGCTCTACGTTAACCGCTGCCCTGAGGCCTGGGTTGGAGGCACCTGGCCCAGATCAGCCAACTGACAGCCGCAGGGAGGAATGTCCTCAAACGACTGTCTTGGGCCGCTCTCTTTCCTTTTGGAAGCTGGGCTGCTTGGGGCAGAGACATGGGCCTGCGCGCTGCAACCCACCTCCGTGCCGGTCACGACTCGGGAGCCCCAGACTGCTGACGGCTACCAGCCAACAACCACTATGACCTCCAGGTGCTAAGGATCTGTGTTTGGCAGGGTCTTCATATGTGAGCCTGATCTGGGCTTAAAAGGTGAGCCCAGGCTCCCTGTTAAGTTACACTCGCTTCATGGGTCATGCTAACTCTTGAATCTTCATCTTACCACCTGCCATCTTTGAGTCTCTTGCCGAATTTAACAGCTAACCTCTTCGCACTTGGCACAAGTCACTGCTGGAAGTACGATGTCAGGGCTCTTTAGAATCTTGCCATTTGTATCTAACACTCTCTGGATGGGGCAACTGAGGTGGAGAGCTGTGTAATTCTTGAAAGAACCAGGGCTATGAGGGTAAGAGGTTTGGCTTCTAACCCCTCTCTGGGCCTCTGTTAACTCATCTCTAAGTGGGGATGACAATATTCACCTTCCGGGAGGGTTTTGAGCTGAGGCAATGCACATAAAAGACCAAGCACACGCGAAGCGCTCAAATGCTAGCCAGTGTGACTGTGAACATTGTTTGACCTCGTGCAGCCACCTGATTGGACCATCTCTGAAGACAGGCCCCCGCCCCTCTATGCTTCCACAGCATCCTGTGCTCAAGTTCTCACTTCTTTGCTCGGCGCTTATCACTTTGCTTTGCAATCACCTGTTTACTTCCCTCCCTCCCTCAGTGGTATGACCTCCTCCTCCAGTCCGTGGGTCCTGGGTGCTTGCAGAGTGGATGAGTGCCTGGAACTCCGTGGGCGAACTGCTGTAGTTCCATAGTGTACTCTGTGACTCAGCCAGCACGGTGTGTGCAGAGGCTTACGTGGACAGGATGGTCCAGCAAGCCCAGCTAGCACAGGCCCCGACAGACCTCCTCCCGCCCTCTGATTGGTGGTCTCCCTTCCCAAGTGTGCAGCATTCACTTCCTGGCCTTTGGAAGCAAATATTATGCCAGAGCAACCTCCCATCCCCCACCTTTATAAGCAAAGCCCCATCGAGCTGATTAGTAGCCTCCACCTCTTGCCGTTTCTACATCCGCTTCTCGGATCTATGACTCCTGGCAAATCTTGGGGGCGGTTCTGATGCTGCCAATCTCTTTGGGAGAATGTTCTAAATCACCCGTGGTTTTTCTATTCCAGGCTGAGAAGCCAGAAACGTCAGGCAAAAAGGTGACAGAAAGAACACACAGACAAGCCCATAAAGCTTACAAATTAGTTTAACATGAAAAACACCAGCCAGATCCAACGGACACAAGGCACTCAGCCTGACTCTGAATGGTGGCCAAGGGAGAGCGCATAGCCCTGGGGTCAGAGAACTTACCAGTTTCATATCAGCCCCCTTCAGAGCCTCAGTTTACTCATTTGACAAGCCAGGATAATAAAACCTCACTCACAAAACTTTTCGTGAGGTTGAGAGACAGCAGGTAGTGGGCCTTCCTGTGTACAAAAGGGCCTAACAGAACGTAGAGGAAGAACGGGCCGGCCGCGTACCCCTAGCGATAACCTGGCTAAACCCAGAGCGCCGTCTGCATTATTCCCTCCTCTCGCCGTCTGCCGCAGGGAAGCACACAGCCTTCACTGGATCCACCATGTTGAGCCGTTTCTTGCCATGTTGACAACACAAGCAGTTGTGCAACAGACAGACAGGGGAGCTGTCCCCACAGCGTGCAAGGCCCACAAGAAGGTAGGACCCACACTTCTGTAAGGTCTGTCAGACCAAGGTCAGGAGTAACACAGCTCTCTGCTCTCCCAGAGAAGGCCTGCGGAAGAACCCCGAGGGATGCTTCAGTGGGGGGATGACTTCACGTGCCTTTTGGTGGGTCATTTAGGCAAGAAGAGAGCAAATACGATGGGGTCGCCAGACTAAAGCGAGGAGGTAAATTACCTTCTTCGCACAGTGTCAGTGAAGCCACGTTTTCCCCTCTATCTCCCCGGGCCAGAGGCTGATGTTTCACGGTTTCATTTGCTCTTGGTCAAGCCTGCATTTTCTTCTCACTTTGAGGAGGGAGCAACAGAAGGCAGGGAAGGACAAGAGGGAGGATGATCACTTGGGTCACGGGAAGGCGCAAAGCAAGACCTGAACACGAGGAGGGAAGCTGAGAATAATTTTGATGACCGGGAGTGACTGTTGCCCAGCTCCACGATTTCAGAGCAACGATTCCAAACAAAATCATCTCAAGACTCGTAACAAGCTCCTATCGCTTGTTATTCTTTGTGAGACACAAGGAGGAAGCAGGGGCTTCTAAGAACTAACCAGTGAGACTTTCTCGAAAGTCTTCAGGTGGGGACGCAGCTGGTTCCCATCACTGTGACCCGAAACAGCAACAGGGGCCAGAGGTGCAGAAAGAAAACTTATTTATAATAGGTTTTAAAAGCAATGGCTTTTCTTTATAAAAGAAACACAGTATGTGACATAAATCAAAACCGTAATGAAAAAATAACTTTTCCATCTAAGTATATAAAATATAAGAGAAGGTTGCAGTACATAAGAATGAATATTTTTGATTTATTCAAAGTTTTGATCTAAAACCTCAATGAAATCTACCACCTTTATTACAAGGGGACTGATGGTTCCCGAACAGAAAGAAACAAAGATCAAGAGAGATGGCACCGGACATTGGAGGGACCCAAACCGGCAGGTGCTGCAGAGGGTTTGGTCCAGTAGATCAGGGTGGGCTGAAAGCCACGTTTTTGTCGAGAAACGCTGTCAGAACTGGTTAAAGAGTATAAACCTCTGTAAGAAAACTAAAGATGGCGAACTCAATCCCGACCAATTACTTCAGGTCGATAATGTCTTCATCCGAGGAGGCTGTGAGCTGGAAGGGGCTCCTGCCCCACACGGGGCTGCCTTCTCTGTCCGCCACAGGGTCCTGCTCGGGGCCCGTCGAGTAGTAGCGCCCCTCGGGGTGGGCTTCTGAGGCAGAAGGACTTTCCAAGGAGGCTGATGTGATTCTAGAAGGGAAAAGTCACATGAAGGATCCCTGGAGAGCACCAGAGACCTGGGCCTCTTTAGTCAGGCAGTTTCCTGCTCCTTTGAGCTCCTAAGCCTGTCTCCCCCCAGCCCCCACCCATTACGGGGGAAGCTGGGACACGCAGGAGTCACCCCCACAGAGGCTGGGGTCTGCAGTGAGCCAACCCTACTTCATGGGCTGCTGGGAGTTTTAAAGGCCAGTGGTGACACACAGGAGGCCTTCTTTACCTTTCTAAAGGGTAAATCTGGATACTGCCACTCTCTGCCTAAACCCCTCCTGGGCTCCCCATGGCCTGATGACAAGGCTCAGAGTTCTACCCACAGGACCACAGACCCCCGGATCTGGCCCTGCTGACCCCCTGCTTCCTCCCACCCCACCCTCATCCCCTCTTGATAGCTGCAAAACCAATTTGACCAAAGTCAGTGAGTTTGTTCAATTCAGCAAGTACTCATTTAGCCTATAAAAGCCCCTGGCCGAGACTCGGGCCACTGAGGAGGCCATGCTGTGTCTGCCTCAGGGCCTTTGCCCCTGCTCTTCCCCTCATTCCTTCTAATTCAGTCAGAGCTTGGCTCAACGCTGCTTCCTCGGAGAAGCCCCTTGACCCCTACCCACCCACCCAAGTTTCACACCAGAAGGTGAGCTCCACGGAAGTTGGACTTGTCACGCTTAGGGGCGCAGTTCGTCAGATGAAAACATCTGTGAGTGCTGCCCACCCTCCGGCCTCGAGGCTAATGCTTCCTGGATCTGTGAGACCTGGCTCAGCCTTTCCTGGTGTTTGAGACCTTCTCTGCCCCAGGTGGGGGGTGCTGGCACCCCAGATTCCTCTGTATCACCTGCAACCCCAGAATGCTGTGATTTCTAGAATGTTCTTCTTGGACCTCCCCCCTCCCCGGGCCTGTGGATCCCCCAAGAGTGATCTTCATGTCCCCAGTGCCCAGCTCAGTGCCAGGTGCTCGGAGAAGGGGGCTGAATGGGTTAATGGAGCCTGGCCGTGCGCCCCCTGACTGCCTGTTTGGGAGCACACAGGATGGCCTGAGGGACACAGAGGCTCTTAGGGGACAAATCAGTGGGACCCAACAACTGTTCACTGACATGGGATGCTGAGCTACCATCCAGAAAGGCTGTTCCTGTTTCTGTTCCCACCAGAAGCCCTGGAGAGGGCCTATTTTTCTGTCACTTGTACTGAGAATTTTTGCTTAAAAAATTTTTTTATCTGGTGAGCAAAAAAAATTTTTTTTCATAATGTGTTTTTATTTGAATTGTGAGGACGCTCATTTGCATGGGTTCCTCCCAGGGCCAGCCTGGGGGTCCTCACAGAGGAGCTGGATGCTGCCTGCCTGCCTGCCTACCGGCATCCTCGGTCAGCAGAAAGGGCCTCGTGGCAGCGGTGACCCAAAGGGCCACCACCTGAGCAGGGACGGCTGGGGATGGCCTCCTTCTATACCTGTCGCTGCTAGTTGATCTCGCTGTCTCTGGCTTGGGGCCTCCTTGGCTTTCTTCTAATTGCTTCCGGGCTTTTGATTTGGGCTTTGGCGCTCCTTCTGACTTGGGTCCGCCTTCGTCAGAGAGGCCTGGGTTACAGGAGAGAAGCACAGTTCAGGGGGTTATTACCGCAGGGCCGCCACGGAGACAGAAAACGCCCTTTTTCTTTCTTGGTTGGATATTGGTCCATTATTGGGATAGAGTCAGGAAGGGCTTTGTGATAAAGTATAGATTTAATTTATTTTATTTAATTTTTAAAAAATGTTTTTTATTGTTTTTGAGAGACAACATGAGGAGGGGAGGATCAGAGAGAGAGGGAGACACAGAATCCGAAGCTGTCAGCACAGAGCCTGATGCGGGGCTCGAACCCATGAGCCGTGAGATCATGACCTGAGTCGAAGCCAGACGCTTAACCGACTGAGCCACCCAGGTGTCCCTAAAGTATAGATTTTAAAGTAACTGGTTTTCTTGTTGGTGGAAGTTTATTTTTCCTGATTATAAAGAATATATGTATAGAAAGGAAAGAAAGGAAGGAAGAAAGAAAAAGAAAGAGAGAGAGAGAGAAAGGGACTCAGAAGGGTTAAAAAGGGAGAGAAAACCTACGATCCTATCCCTGGAAACTATAATTCTGCAATTCCGAGGCTCAATTTCAGAAAAGCACAGTGGTTTCTAAAACAGTGGCTGGCAGATCAAGCTTTCGCAGGAACAGTGGGTTAAAAAAGCAATACACATACTTTAAAAGCACAGTGGGAGGCACCCACTTCTAGAGCTGACCTTTGTCAGGCGGCCTGCATCCCTGCCCCGGCTGGGGCGGCAGCAAACAGGACCACAGGGCAGGGATGTGCTAACTGTCCTTGCAGTTGTAGGGCATGCAGGTCCCAGTGAGGGTTCAAACCAGTTACTACTGGTTCAGCATGTCATTTCCACATTTCCTCACTTTGTTTTCACAACTGGGAACAAAAGTGTTTAGGGCATTCTGGCCTCTGCTCACCTCGCGCGGTGATTTGCACTTCTCTGGTCTGGGTTCCTTTCTCAGTAACAGCGAGAGAGCGGGGCGTACCAGAGCAGGGCGTACCAAACACCTCACGTCTGTGCCATCTCCACAGACCTGCCCCCGTGGTCTATGGGCTTCGAGAAGCGATAACTGAACTGCGCCACAAATATTTAAAAAACATGGTAAATTTAGGGGCATCTGGGTGGCTCAGTCGATTAAGCGTCTGACTTCAGCTCAGGTCATGATCTCATGGTTCTCGAGTTCAAGCCTTGCGTCGGGCTCTGGGCTGACAGCTCGGAGCCTGGAGCCTGCTTTGGATTCTGTGTCTCCCTCTCTCTGCCCATCCCCCGTTCACTCTCTCTCTCAAAAATAAACATTGAAAAATTAGAAAAAAAACCATGGTAAATTTAAACTTTAAATATACAAATATAGTATGTTATCTGAGAAATGCAGTGTAAATCCTTCTAGACAGGTTCTAGAAAATCATATCTATATAGATACTTCTATTTTAAAAAACGGTGTCAGACTCAATATAGTGTTTTACAAACTGCCTTTTCTGCCCTTGACAGGGCTTGGGCGGCCTCCCACACCAATAAAGGCAGACTGACACCTCGTGTACGTGGGTCGACTGTACAGGATTCCTCCGTGTGGCCGCGCTGTAATGTATTTATAAATCTTTTATTAAAGGGAACGTTTCTTTTTTTTTTTAACTTCTGCTCTTTGAGGCTGATTAATATCCGAAGATGAAACCAGCTGGTCTGTTTGCAAACAGTGAAAACACAAAAACGGCGCACGGTTACCCAGCAGCTCCCTGCGGGTCCTGCTTGCTATTTCTTTAATCTCCATGCGGGACAGGGACAGGGAGTGAGTGACAGGGATGGCCGCGATGCCAAGGCTGATGGACGTGGGCGGGGTGACGGCCTTGGAGACCAAAGGCGACTTCAGAGGTCGTTCGATGCTTCTGCCCACCAGGTTTCTGAGTGGGATCTTGTACAGATTTTTGGACTGAGCTTCACCTGAAATAGGATTTGGAAAAGACCGTGAGAACTTTAAGAAAGTCTGCACTAGTTGCAAAAAAGGGTGACGTCTCGCGCCTCAACCCAGTTAGCACGAAGGAAGAAGTTACGCCGTGTGCCCATCTCCCAGGCCTCATTAGGGGCAACAGAGTGATGGAGGCCGGCGGCTTCGGTGTTCAGGGGCATGGTTTACACAGGTGCGTGGGCTAAAATGCACCTGCTACTGGCTCCGCGTGCCCAGGAGAGAACAGCCGGAAGGGCAGACAGACAGACTCAGCGGCACGGCCACCAGCCTGGGGAGCCGGGAGCTCCTCAGGGACAGGGGGGGTCACGACTGATGTGGTGAGCGGTCGGGAAGAGCGCAGTGCTCAGAGCAAAGTGGTCACCACTGCAAAGGCCTCTGGATTCGTGAACAAAGCCAGATGGAGCAAGATCTGGGCGTGCGCGGTAGGTCTCGGGGCAGAGCTGGGCGTGCGCAGTAGGTCTCGGGGCTCTATCCTTCAGGCTATAAAAATCTACCATGTCGTTGACGTCCCCGAAGGAAGGACACCTCTGCTGTGGCAAGGTGGACCTTCTAGCCCTCGGCTCCCTCCTCCCCACTGAAACAGTTATTTCCATAAGGGGACTTTTTGGGTTGTTCTCACCAGGTTTCTTAAGAATGCAACCAATGCATTCAGAATGCAAGGTGCTTTATTTTTTATAGCGTTCAACAGTGACTTCATTAGGCAGTAAGCAGATGTCGATAGTCGAGAACGAGCTAGAGAAATCAGAATGGATTAAAAATATCTATTAGTAAGACAGTAAAAAATCGGACTTCACCTTCCCCCAGGGAAGAAGGAAACAGCGGAGCATCTCGGCCCGGGGGTGTCTGAGGAGAACTGTGGGCACTGGCCCCCTTGGAGCTGCCTCCGGACGAGGCCGCAGGCACCGCCGCGGCTGCGGTGAAGTAGATATCCGACTAGAAGGAAAGAGAAAACATTACAGAGCTGCCCGGCTCCCTGCACCCGGGGCCCTCCTGTCGTTGCGGCGAAGCCCGCGACAGTCCTGGCTCGGCTGTCCTCAGGCCTGCGGTGCAGTCACGTGCTGGGGCGGGGGCTCCCGGGGCCAAAGTCCTGCCACCCCAGACCTCCCCCGAGGGTTCTGTTTCCCCACACTTCCCCTCATCTGTTTGTTGAATGACAACAGAACAGAGGCTGTTTTCCCACGTGTCTTCCGCAGACCGGCCTGTGTCAGACCCGGGAGGGATCTGGGATTCAGTCGGGTCTGCGCACAGATGGGGAAATGGACCGTTCATTCACGGATTCCTCCGACACCTGTGCACACCCGGAACGTGCTGGCTCCGGTGAGAACAGCACTGGTGTGCCAGAGCCGGCCTCTACCTGACCCGTGAGTGCTAATCTACGGGGGGGTTTGCAAGTTAAACACAGGCCATTAGTAAGTGTAAGTAAATTACATGAAAATCAAAGGTACTGGGGTGCCTCAGTCGGTTAAGCATCTGACTCCTGATTTCAGCTCAGGTCATGATTTCATGGTTTATGTGGTCGAGTCCAGTATGGGGCTCTGTGGCTGACACTGCAGAGCCTGCTTGGGAGGCTTTCTCTCCCCCTCCCCTGAGCACACACCTGCGCTCTCTCAAAATAAATAAACTAACAAAAAGAAAAATGAAGGCACTCAATGTCAAACTTCAGTCTCTCCTAATTCTTTGCCTGTATTTGCCATGATCTATGCTCTTGAGGTTATTTACATCAGTAGCACCTGCCTGCTGGCAACACTGCAGGACAGCACGTGGCTTCCTGACCCGGAGTTATTTACACCAGGGAAACTGGCAAACACTACAAATCAGAGATTGATCTGTTGTTTCGTTGACCATCTAGGCTCAGAGTGACGGAGAGAATTTCTGATGGTGAAGATAAAGCAGAAGCGTGTTGAGTCTATTGCTGAGAGTAAAAGGAGTTTTGGTTTCATGGCTTCCTTGACGACAAGCTTATTGGAAGAAGAGCGAATGTTCTGAAAGAGAACTCCTAAGTGTAAAATCAGGGTTGACCCGCAGCCACAGGTTGGCTGTGGGTTAAAAGAATTAGCAAAAACTAACAGAGGGATTTTGTGAGAGCCAACTGGCTAACCAGATTGTCAGGTAAAAAGCACCGTCTGTTTTATTATTTGTAAGTCAAAAGCTATTTTAATTTTTCCATTGGTAAAATTTAGAGCCTTACTGAGGTACCTATATATATATGTGTGTATGTGTGTACAGACAGACAGACAGACACACACACACCAGAGGGCTGGCAATTAAACCTTTACCAGCACACCACTGGCGCCAGTCCCTGACTAGCGGAACTGTCAGCCCAGTAGGTGAGGAGACAGACAGGGAGCCCCCCACCCACACAAGGGGACGCAGGATGCATGTCAGGGTGGAGAACGCGCCGCAGAGGCTGGGCAGGGGGGCCAATCGGGGCCTGGCAGGGCCAGGGCAGACTGTGTGGGACGACACGGGAGGGGCTAGGACACAACTCTGCCCGGACTGTGTGCCAGCGAGAGAAGGCACCTTACAAAGTCATCTTTGTTCTGGTGACCCTTGGTTTTGCTCAAACCCTGTTTCTAATTGTGGATTAGTCGATTAGCCCTATTTCATGGGACACAAAATCAAGCTGAGGATGGAAATCAACAAAGGAAGAAAGTGACATGCTGAGCGCTTTCTTTACTAGATCTGGACTATTCCTCAGGGCAGCGGGGACCCCTGACCCAACCCCGTCTGACTGCACATTCCTGTCTTCAGCCGAGAGCTTCCTAACTGCTACCAGCACCGAGCGACCATCTAACAAAACCAAGAAGGGCGCTCCGAGGCCCGAGGGGGCTCCACGTGAAAACCCGACGGCAGGTCTGTTTCCTGCGTTTTCGCTCCCGATGGTGGCGCTTGGGCATGCAGGGGCCTAACTCAATGACCCAGGGTCTGTGCCCTCCTGGAGCTCCGCTGCTGGTTCTCCTCAAGGCCCTCAGACAAGCGACTCACCCTGGAGGCCACGAGCTGCAGCTGCGGCACGACCGCTGTGTGGACCAGGTTCCCGTTCACCACCAGGCGGATCTCGATGGAGTCGGTGGTGAAGGCCAGGAGGTATGGGAAGGCGCAGACTGCAAGGCAACGGGTGCGTCACCCCCAGCCCGCTGGCTTGGGGCCCGGGGGATGCTGGCCCTCTGCCGCCCTCCCTGCCCCAGAAACTCCCGTCTCCCCCAGGGGAATGAAATGATACTGGAAGATATCCAAGTCCTGGAAACGGGGATTTCATTGCCCTCAAACGCTCCTGTGCTCACAACTGGGAGGCACAGTGGATGGCAACAGTCCCAAAGGGGGAACAGGAAGGAAAACAATTAAAAAGGAAGAGAACACTCCTCATACTCCTCATATTCACAGAACTCATGGCGGTCTAGCAGCGAGCCAGTGAGTTGGCTTACACCGGATTCACCAGATTACACGGGTCTATGCAGGGGGAGGGCAAAACGATCAAGGTTTTTCTTACCAATGGCGTAAGGAGCCTGGTTCCAACAGAACTGGAAATCTGACGCACAAGGTTGAACCAAAAAAGAGCCCCCATTAAATGGGCAAACCTTTTTATAGATGCAACTATCTGCAACAAAACAATAGTGACTCATTTTTTGTTAGCGACAATGCTGAGGGCTGGGTCATTAGATACACGGAAAATAGGCAAGCAGCAGAGCATCCTATCTGCTAGGTCTTCAAAAATGGCTGGTCCTAAAGCTGCCACGAGGCCAGGTTCTCAGGCGGGGGCGAGGGCAGCCTGAGTCACAGCGATGACATTAGGGGTATTCATGGCTGCCATTTTGGGAGGATTTACTATGTGCCGGGCACTGAGTGTTAGAAACGTTAGCATATTTAGTCTGAATACTTGGGAAGTGGGTGCCATGATTACACACATTCTACAGATGGCAAAATTGAGGCCAGGAGAGGGGACGCGGCTGGTCCAAAGTCTCACCAGTGCCACAGGGGGGGAGCAGGGTTTGAACGCAGGGGGGCTGGACGGCAGAGAAGGGCCGCGTAATGATGCAGTTTCCCGGATGGAGAAGGGCCTCCCGTAAGGCAGGTCATGCTTGGAGCCTCAGTCTGCAGGACAAATGTGTGGGAGCCGGGGGCGCCTGGGTGGCTCAGTCAGTTAAGTGTCCGACTTCGGCTCAGGTCATGATCTCACAGTTTGTGGGTTCAAGCCCCGCGTCAGGCTCTGCGCTGACAGCTAGCTCAGAGCCCGGAGCCTGTCTTCAAATCCTGTGACTCCTCTCTCTGACCCTCCCCTGCTCAAGCTGTCTCTCTCTCTCTCTCAAAAATAAATAAAAACATTTTAAAAAAATGTATGGGAGCTGGAGACTCCCCGCCACTGCCCCCCACCCCCTTTTGTCTAGGAAAACTTGGAGCCATATGCCGGTGTCACCTTAGGGAACATGACCAGAATTATGCCCCATTCCGGGCCTGCTCTGAGCTCTAAACACAAGCCCAGGTGGCTCAGATCCTCTCAGAGTGAGAAGGTCCATCCAGAAGCCAAAGCTCCTTTTAGTCCTGTAAGACCCTCCTCAGGTCAAGCTGACCCTAATGAAGAATTACCAACCATTGTTTCACTCTCCAGCACTTCTGCTTGAACAATCAACGGTTGGAAAACTGAGCGCTGGGAGTCCTAAGATGTAACCCATAAATTATAACTTCAAGGTTAACCTGTTCTTTTAAGACACTGTTGCAGAATCCCACCCTTTAACCGCAAAGTTCTCGTTTCTGTGCACTTGCTTTTCCTCCCCTTTGAATACATTTCAAACCAAGAGAGATTGGTCACCTCAACCTCTCTTGAGACAAAGAACTCTAAAATTAATAGGTTTCTGCCGACTCTCATGGTTGTGTGTCAAAATGTGACTGAGCCCTATGTAATGCTGTAAGCTTATGATTGGTCACCTCAATGGTGACTTTTCCTGCTTTGCTGTGACCTATATAAGCCCTGAGCTTCAGCACGGCGGCGCGCTCTCTCCTGAGGACTTGCCAACACTCAGGAGGGAAGCCGTTCAGCTGAACTAAGATAAACCCACACACCATCTCCGTTTGTGTCTGTGGGTTTCACTTTCGGTGACTCGCCTCAGGAGGGAAAGGTCCAACAGTCCAGAAGCCCATCATGTGTTACCTGTACACTTTTATTTCTAATTTAATTTTTTAAAATTATTTTAAAAAACAGGTTCATGGAGATATAATTTATACACCATAAAAGGCATCCATTTTAAGTGTACAATTTGATGTATTTTCTGTAAACTTACAGAGGTGTACAATGCCACGGTCCAAGTTTACGATCTCGTGATGACGGTAAAAGGAAACTGCACCCCCTTAAGCAGTCCCTGCCACCCCTGGCTGGAACAGAGAGCCAGTGTCCCTGTTATGGGGGAGGGCACGGGGGAGGGGCGGGGGGAGCTGCTGGGCGGGGCCTGCGGGCTTCAGGAACTGGCTCCTCCTCCCCTGATGCCTTTCTGGAGATTTCCTTCCCTGGAGCCACTCCCCAGTCTGCTGGTTCCTCTCATGCTCTCTCCCCACATCCCTGCTTCTGGTGATCATAAGCGTCACCTCTGTGCTAATGGCTCCCCAATGAAGGTGTCCCATTGGGCTCTCTCCCGTGAGTCCCCAGGGGCACTGATGTGTCCAAACTCAACTCTTGATCTTTACCCCCTGAACTCGCTCTTCTCAGTTTCCCTGATTTCAGGAAATGGTATTCTCCATTCTTCCAGTTGCTCCTGTTCCAAAGGGCAGCCTCCCTTCCCTCCTCCCCCCACATGCCCTATTGGATTCGTCAAGCAGATGATCTTAGTCCTCATATTTCAGATACGTCTGGGGTCTGACCACATCTCAGCACCTCCACTGCCTTGTGCTGGTGCCAGCCGCTGCCACCTCCCCTCACACGAACACGGGCACCGGCCTCCGTGAAGTTCTCCAGACTGTGGCCCCGGTGGCCCATGGTCCTTTCACCTGTAAGTCCCATCCTGTCGCCCCTCTGCTCAAAATCCTCTGGCTGCTCACTGGAGTAAGAGGCCCTCTAGCTCCCAGACCGTCCCTGAATCTGGTCCTCTTCAGATATCATTTCCATCCGCTCACATCTACACTCACTCTGTTGTGGCCATACCAGTCATCGAAGTACTAGAATGTTCCTGGAACACACTCCTTCTTGACTCCCTCAGGGTCTCCTCTCCGAGTGCCCCTCCCAGACAGGTCTTCCTTCGCCACCTTCCTTAAACGGAGACCTGCGCCCCCCAATCTGCTGGCCCCTGGCCCCTCTCCTTATGTTACACCCACTTAGCGCATCTGCCATTCAACATACTAGGTATTTTTCTTACTTGTCCTGTTGTCTTCCCGCTCCCATAAAACATACACTCCGATGGGCAGGGATTTGTGTATATTTTACTCACTGCTGAAACACCGAGGCACATTAGGTGCTTACTAAATATTTGCCGAATGAGGAAACGGCTCTTCCTCTCCTGTCCCCACTCAGGGAGGACAGATCAGAGATGTGTCCCTCAAGGCCCAGTCCCTTACACACACCTCCTCTCCACCTCCGAGTCCCGCCCCGGCAGGGGACAGCAAACTGCTGGTGGGTGTGAGGGGGTCTGGGCTGGAGGAGAGCTGGCGGAGCACACTGGACGGCGGAGAGTGGTGTGAATGTGCCTTGGGGGCTCAGCCTGTCCCTCAGCGGAGCTGCAGGCCTGAGAAACGGCAACACAGGCATGGGTGAGGTGCCCCAGGCTGCAGTTCAGGGGTCCCTCCTCTCCCCTTCCAACTGAATAAGCCCCAGAGACTCCAGTATGACCCCGGAGAAGTAGCGGGCCCTCCCTCCCCATAACCAATACTGATGGTTTCTGTACCCGTGGACGGGGTGGGGGGAGGGGCCCGCTCCAAACCAGACTGAAATGATTTAGAAAAGTAAGCAAAGCATGTCTCTAGAGGCCCAGAGCTGTGAAGCATGTTCATACTCAGGGTGCTGGCCCCCATGCCTCAGTCTCCCCTGAACTGCGAGCTCACTGCGGTCCCAGGCGGCGCCTTTCACTGCCGGACTCCAGAATCTAACTTGTGCCTTGGCACAGAGAAGGTCATCTGTTGTGGATTAAAAAGGATGGCCTGGATGGGGGGCTGGGGTGAGGGGCAGGAATCTAAAAAACGTCACAGAAAGCAGCTAGGAGTCCTTGACCTTCACTCCTGGGGGGAGGGGGGAGGGAGTAGGTGACAGATACTATTTCTAGTTTAAAAAAAATTTCTCTGAAGTCCCTTTCTGCGTGTAGAACAGTCTACGGAGGTTACAAAACGAACTGGATTCTGACTGATGCTCTGATGAATCTGGAATTAAAAGGAGGAAAAAGAAAACCTTGCTGTGCCCGGTAATGGGTTGTGGGCTTTACCGGTGAAATCCCGTTAATCTTCACGGCAGTCATCGGAGGTGGGCAAGACGCGCTCACGCTGAGAAGAGCACTTACGTGGGCCTTTCTGGTTTCCTTGTGCGATTATCTTTAAAAAACCATCAGCAAACAGAGTTCACCTTTCATAGCAAAATTTATCATTTGCGTTGAATGCGAATCATTACTGCATGCTAGGGTCACAGCCAAGTTTTCTTTTTTTTTTAAGTAAAGACTGACTCTGATATTCAAGATAGAAATTAATTGCAAGAAAATAAGATGATCCATCTGTTGAACTATTTCTACTTTGTCCCCCCCGAAATTTATCTTGCACATATGTTTTTCTCAAAGAACATATGACTGGAAGTTGCAATTTCTTTACACAATATTTTCATCTTTAACATATCTGAGATAAAAGTCTCTTTATATAAAACTCTGAATTGATGAAAGCGATTTTTTACTTTGTTTTGTTTTTTAGCAGAAAGGGAGCTGAGAAAAATCAGCTGCAAACACTGTAGGGGGCCTTCACCGCACAGGCGTCGTCGGGCGTGGGGATGAAACAAGCAAACGCGCCATGCACCGTGTGTGTGGGAGCGGGTTACAGAAGTGGCCTGGGTGACGGGGGGAGAGGGGAGAAAACCAACTGGTCCTCTGGGGTTGATCACCAGGGACCCGGCAGCCTGCTGGGAGAAGGCGGGAGATGGAAAATGAAAGCCAGATTCCCGAGCCAGAGAAACAGAAGGGAGAGGCACTGTGTGGGGAAGATGGAGCAGGTCCGGACATCCCTGGGGCTGTCGTGGCCTGGACCCAAGTGGCATCTCCAGACACAGAGCTTACCTTCTGACAGTTCGGTGGATCTGGGAAGGCAGACATACACTGATCCCATCGTGAGATAAAACCAAAGCCTGAAGCCAGGGGGTCACCAAAGCCCAGGGAAATGAACTCCCGTGGGGCTCCGTGACCCTGAGCGGCCGCTTGAGCCACACGTGGCACAGCACTGGGCCACCCCGCCCAGGGGAGCCCTGCCTGCTCCCGGCAGTGAGCTTCAAGTTTGGTACAGAGGGGATGTCCATCCGCCTTTGTTTCCGTGCTCTCTTTTCATTTCGGGACTAAGCATCCCATTCTGATAACCTGCTCTGTCTCTCTGTTCTTATCTTCCCTCCCACCTAAAATCCTTCCCATCCTTGCAAGCAGTTAAAAGAAAAAAGAAAATCGACATCAGTATGTAAAGCATTCGACCACAAATTTTTCTCACAGATATTTCAATAAATTGAAAAGGCTACATTTTAAAACGATTAAAGAAAAAGATGAAGAGATCTTCTGGAAGGGACTGGAGACCCGTGTCCCCTGTTGTGCTGGGCCCTGTCACGGGGCCACACGGTGGCAGGAGCAGCCTGATGCCAGCCCGGGGTCCAGGGACCCCGCCGGAGGGGCCGTGTTGGCCCTTATGTCACGTGGGCTGTCAGATCTCACATCGTGTAAGACGGTGTTTACCACTCAGATTTCTCTGCTGGTAATTAGCTCTCCCAAACTTACTGATCAAAGATTAATTGAAGTATTGGCCCCATGTAGGCCAATAAAGTCACTACTCTAAATCCCTACAATTATAGGCTGAAAAAGTATGTTTTATTGTTTTGGTTAGACTGGGCAGGCTGATCCAGGAAAATCTCTTACTACTTTTAGCCTTAAAAAGATCCTTTTGACTGTAGTTTAATATTAGCTTTTGAAATGCTAAAAAACCTTACAGACTCTCTTTGATGCGTCTGACCTGGCCTGCCCCAAACCAGCCCCGAGGGGAGGCCGGATACACCAGGTTGAGGCTGACTTTGCTAAACCCGGGAAACAGCAAAGAGTGGAATAGTGACTGTGGCTAAAATTTGGGGCACTGGACTCAGGAGGGCCCCAAATGTGAGCCCTGGGCCTGCTGTCCTGCAGCCGCACGATCTTGAGAAAGGCAGGTCACCTCTCCAGGCCTCAGGTGCCTCATCTCCAAATACAGGTAATAACGGTCCCTGAGATTTAAGTGAACAGCCCCTGGAGGGTACTGAGCACGGCACACAGTAAGGGCCCCCTAAGTGGAAGCCACGTCACCACCCCACATCCTGGAGACCGTGCCCTGGAACCATCTCACCAGGAGGTCTGGGAGAGCCAGGTCGGAAATGCAAGTTTTAGACGCTCCCTGGAGTGCAATTAAGGTCACGGGAACACTGTGTCAGGTCAATCTATGGCCGGGTCCCTTTCAATTGCCCAGAAAAAGACCAGTTAATTTTAGCAACTTACAGTTGTAACACAAAAGCAGCCCGGCCTCTCCGTCTTCATACACATCGATAGCTGCCACAAAATTAACCTGCAGTGGGAACGGCAGTGGTGGTGAGCAGGCTGGAAACGGCATATTAAAAGACTTTCTCAAGTTCAAGGGTTTAGCGGGGTCCCTTAGCTTTCTGTAGACTCAGGCTCTGGGGGATCCCTTCCACCTCAGGCGGCCATGACTGCAATACACAGAACGGCCTCGCCTTCCTTTCTCCACTGGGACTTTGTCACTGTCCTTTCTACCCTTAAAGAAGCTTTGGGGGGCTGGAGGGGTGCTCTCTCTCTCTCTGTTAACAGAGCTTCTATTGAGGTAGCGTGCTCTGCTTCCCAAAGCTTCCTCGCAGGGGTGATTCAGATCACTTGTACTTCAACCCTGGGGAGTACGCCGTATTATTCCCACTTTACAGATGAAGGAAGTGAGGCTCAGTCGAGCGTCCGACTCTTGATTTCGGCTCAGGTCACGATCTTACAATTTGTAAGATCGAGCCTCGAGCGTCCGACTCTTGATTTCGGCTCAGGTCACGATCTTACAATTTGTAAGATCGAGCCTCGCATCGGGCTCTGTGCTGACAGTGCGGAGCCTGCTTAGGATTCTCTGTCTCCCTCTCTCTGCCCCTCCCCTGCTTGCATGCGCACTCTCTCTCAAAATAAATAAATAAACTTATTAAAAAGAAAGAGATGAGGCTCAGAGAAGTGAAGTCAGCGAGTCAAGGCCACAGCCAGGGTTTGAACCTGGTCTCTGGCCCTTCGCCACCTCACCGCTCTGCACTTGAGCTGGGCTTTCCCTGCCTCGGTCGTGGAGGGGGTCACAATCTAGAAACCACAGTGGCGGGTCTCCGCTTCTATTCTCTGGCTCTCCTGCGCTCGGAGGGAGGCAGAGCGACACAGGAGAACGGGCGCCAGAAGACCCACTTCTGAGATCTGGGCCAACTCTTCCTTCAGGCCCTCGGTGTCTGGTTTAAGAAGATGTTCAGTCTGGTGATGTCCTAGGTCCCTCTGGAGTTTCAAACCCTGGCCCTCTACACGTGTCCGGCTCCTTTTACTCCCTCGCTTGCCCTCACCCTGTAGTCTGGCCTGCCACATGATCAGGGTCCGTACTCTCTGGGCTCGACAAGGATTTCCTTCTCCCCAGACTGATGACCTCTGGCCAAGTGCACCTCTGCCAGCTCCCCGCAGCCCCTAACAGGTGGTATCTCTTCCCTCGATTCTTCTTCTGCGTCTCGGTCCTTCCCTCATTTAGAAGTTTCACCCTTCATTCTGAGCTCAAAACCCCCAATTCTCCCACCTCAGGCACACGTTCTCCTCAGAGCCCCTGGCTCACATTTCTAAGTCTTTCCTTCATGTTCCTGACCCCACAGATTCCTGACTGGCTATGGGAAACACTTTGCTCATCACCTTGGGCATTTCTCTAGGGCTTATTTTTCCAATTAGACAGTAAATTCCTTGCAAAGGTGAGTCGCTGTGTCTGAGCATCCGTGTCTGCTTAGCCAACCGTCAGCAGCTGGGGGTCGGCCAGGGGACGGAAAGTGCGCACTGGCCCACTTAGATCCAGGGAAGGCTTTACGCTTTTATTTTACTGTATTTTTTTTAAAGATTTTCTCTTAGGGGAAAAAATCAGTGACTCGGTTTTTAAAAGCATATTGAAGAAAAGACAGAATATTTTGGAACTATTCCTGCTGGCTTTCAGAAAAACGAAGTACAGGGGTCACCCAAGAAAACCGCCTTTAACCTGATTTTTCCTGCGCCTTAAGGGGAATCTTAAGAGGAAAGAAACCCACACTCTAATGAATTCTCAGGGTATTAAATAGAAGTAAAGAGTAATCATCAGCAGAAAAAGCATGTGAAGTCTTTGGAAACTACTGGTCGGGGAAGAGACCCACTGAACAAGACCCGCCGGGCCATGACTTTCCCTGCTCCCTTGGCTGGCCACACAGAGTTCTTGAAAAGCAGCAGGGCAAGAACTTTTCGAGCCAAATTGGGCCTCCGTCCCCAGAAGCTGGGAGAGGATACGGTTCCCAGTTGCTGGGAAGGAGGAGCAGCTCTCCCGGCTTTAAATGAGGAAGGGTTTCAGGCCAGACTGGTTCGCCTAGGTCTACACTGGCCTCACCTGGCAAGACTTACAATAAGACTGAAAGTGTGCTGATTCCCACACACCACACACCCAGAAATTCTGATTTAACTGACCTGGGGTGGGGTCACTTTAAAGCTGTCCAGGCAGTATAGCCGGGAGGGTGGGGTGGGGTGCGGGCGGGGGGAGAGGCAGTATATCTCAATGGTTCCCACATGTGGCTGAACATTAGAGGCACCTCCGGATCAATTAAAATATTCCAAAGCCTCTGCCACGCCAGAGCCCGGCAATATCTCTGGGGCTGGGAGGCAGGCATCAGCAGCTTTTCCTTTTTTTTTAATGTTTTATTTATTTTTTGGGGGGGAGAGAGACAGAGAGAGAGGGAGAGAGAGAGAGAGACAGCATGAGCAGGGGAGGGTCAAGGGGGACTGGGAGACACGGAATCCGAAGACAGGCTCCAGGCTCTGAGCTAACTGTCAGCACAGAGCCCGACATGGGGCTTGAACCCACGAACTGCGAAATTGTGACTTAAGCCAAAGTCAGACTCTTAACTGACTGAGTCACCCAGGCGCCCCGGACATCGGCAGTTTTGAAAGCTCCTCAGAGGACTTCAACTGCAGAGACATTTGGGCATCACTAATAGATGCATATATAAGAGAAATGACAGATGCTCTGTGGTCGGTAATTGTTGAAGTTCTCCAAATTCTATGTAGATTTTTTTCTGATTTTTCTATTTCTTTTTTAATGTTTATTTATTTTGAGAGAGAGCGAGAGTGCCCAAGTTGGGGAGGGGTGGAGAGAATGCCAGACACAGAATTCCAAGCAGGCTCTGTGTTGTCAGTGCAGTGCCCAGCCCAACTTGGGGATCGATCTCACGAACTATGAGATCATGACCTGAGCTGAAATCAACAGTCAGATGCTTAACCAACTGAGCCACCCAGGCGCCCCATGAGTTTTCTATTTCTTAAAATCTTGCTCTCAGTTGGTGTTAAATTTTCTTAACACCGTAATTAGCAATTTTTATGACTATTTGGGTAGTGCCCAAATATTGCATTTTTAAAATCTCTTTTAAAGCATAACTTTGTATTTTTTTTTAAATCTCCTGTAAAGCATAATCGGAAGAATTCTGCAGTCTCTCGGACCTAGCGGAACAGGGCTGGAGCATGCCTGTGGGTCTGGAAGTCCTCATCAGAACTGTGTTCTCCCTGGGACAATGGCCCCCTCCACGGCGGGGGCACCTAAGCCGGGGAGCTGCCTCTGCACACGCGGGCCTCAGGCGGCTCCAGGGTTGTGCGGCCTCGCCCTGTGTGACAGGGATAAACAGCTGAGGAGCTCTTCCATCTGCTGTGTCAGCACGGGCAGTGGGGGGGCTCTGGCTGGTGAGTGCTCTCCGCCTCCAGGGGCTCTGGGGTTCCAAGTTCAGATCCCACCCAGTCATCTTCAGCATTTGAGTGTGGCTTCCAGAGAAGCCTGGCATCCCGTCCCTTCCTCCTTTCTTGGGCGGCCTTTTCAGGGGCAGAGACCCGCTCCAGCTACCTGGTCTCCAAGCTGTGAGTCTGCAGGGCCACGGAGAGAACGAGGCCCTTCCGGTGTGAACGGCCAAACAAATGTTCTCATTTCTGTAGTTACTTATGTCGAGCTTTCTGACCCTTCGCTTCTCCTTTACGAGGAAGGACGGACGGCAGGGGGAGACGTGGGAAGGCCGAGCGGGGCACTGGGGCAATGAGACTGCACTGAGCCACCCCGAGCAGCAGCAGCGGCAACTTCACGTGGTGCAGCCCACAGAGCGTATCGCGGCACAGCGCTGCGGTAGTGGGACGGCACTTAACGACATCCTAGTCACGGGGGCGCCTGGGGGGCTCAGTCGGGTAAGGGTCTGACTTTGGCTCAGGTCACGATCTCATGGTTCATGGGTTTGAGCCCCCCTTCAGCACAGAGCCTGGAGCCTTCTTCAGATTCTGTTTCTCTCTCCCTCCCCTGCCCCACCCCTCCCCTGCTCACATTCTGTCTCTCTCTCTCTCTCTCTCTCTCTCTCAAACAAATGAACATTAAAAAAAGTTATTAAAAAAGAAAGACATCCTAATGATGGCATCACGAGGTCAGAAGACGCACTCCTCGTCTTCTTTGATTTTCACTTGCCCCTACACCTGTCCGCTCACCCTGTTGGCCTCCACGTGGTGCAGCCGGAAGGCCTCCCCCGTGCTCTCGTTCACCACGTCGAACTGGTGTCGGTAAGCCACGCAGATGAGGTTGTCACTCTCTTCGGTTGGCCCATCGACCAAGGTCATCACCGCGGGAGGGTCGGACAGACAGATCTCCTGCGGGGTTGATGGTGACATGGGAGAAGGGGTCGGGGCACAGAGCAGCCATTTTCATATCAGCCCTGCCCCCCTCCACACAGCAGAGGGTCCCCTCCCCAGGCAGGGAAGGTGGGGACAGGGATTGTACACGGCCCCCCCACCCCTCCAACCTGTCCCTAAAACCCACACCTGGCAAAACTCATTCAACAGTATGGTTCACATTAGCCCTCAGTCCAGCCCTGTCCTGGGATTTACTCATCATAGTAAAATAATAACGGCTGACCTCGCGGAGCACTTAACACAGCGCCAGGCACTGTTCTCACTGAGTCCTCACAACCTTATGAAACAGGTAAGGCTTTATGCCGTTTTACCGAGAAGGAAACTGAGGCTCGAAGGTCACATGACTTGCCCACATTCGCAGAGCTTATACGTGGTAGAGCCGAGATCTGAGCTCAGGAGAGCTGATACTCCACATAAAGGCACATGCTCTACACAGACGGCCATCAAGGTGGCTAATTACTGTATTAAGAAGATTAACACCTAATTAGAGCCAGATTTTTCACTTGTTTTAACTTAACTGCTATGCTGTTTCGTCCCCTTAAATTGAATATTAGCAGAAACTGATATGCATAATTCAGGAGGCTTTAATTCTGGCAAAAATAATTGCTCAGCTCATCTACAGGCGAAGTTTGCCTTAGTAGCCAATGTGTGACTCAGTTCACATAATATATACCGACATTTTTAGCAAGGGAAGAGATAGTAAGAGCAGGAAATGGATGGGGCCCGCAAGGCGGCTTCTCTCAAGTTCTGCCCTCGGTGGATCCGTAAATCCTGCTGAGGCAGGCCGGGCAGTTTCTCCCACCTCTCTGGCCACCAAAGCCACTACCGTCTCTTGCTAGGAGGCTGCGTTAGGCTCTTAGAGGGTCTCCTTCTCTATGCTCAGGGCCCCCTCCATACTCTTCTCTGCCAGCAGCCAGAAAAATCTTTTCAAAACATGTCACTTCGCTGCTTCAAACCTTCCAGTGGCCGCCCCTTCTCCCTCAGAGTTGAAGTCAAAATCCTGGCAACGGCCTTCAGGGCTCTCTGGCCTCCCTGCCTGGGTCCCTCGGCTCCAGCCGCTGCAGCCTCTTGCCTGTGCCTTGAACAGAGTCCTGGGCTCCTGTTCTGCTCCTTCTGCCTGAACCCCCTTCCCCAGATACCCTCATCCCCTCCTCCCATATTTCCCCGGATCTCCGCTCGAAGGCAACCTTTTTGGAGAGGGCTTCTGGGACATCCTTTCTAGAACAATGCCCTCACCACCACTCACTGTCCTCTCCTCCCTCAATCCACCTTATTGTTATCCTCAGAACCCACAGGGTTATTTCCTCCTTTAGGTCCTCCTGCAACGAGAAAGCTACCTCCACGAGAAGACCACCTGTTCGCTGCCGTGTCCCCGTGTCCTCATGGCTAGAACAGTGCCCGCGGGTGCTCACTGGCATGAACAGGCTGGACGAAGTGGGGGAAAAGCCGTAGTCCTTTGGGGAAACTGGGGTAGCAGATGAGGGTTTCCCCAGCTGGTGACGGAGTGCGAGACAACCCCAGTGGGTGACAGGCTCCAGGTGGAGGAGACAGTCGGCCTCGTGACATGTCCACCCGGAGAGGAGATCTGAAGAGCAGACCTACCCGGATGTACTGGAACTCCTCCACAGGGGACTCGGGCAGGGGGGACAGCAACGAGGGGCCGACCACCCCGCCCGGCTTGCTGTGCTTCCTCGTGATCAAGAGCAGCTTATTCCGGATGGCGACCACGACCCTCAGCTCCCTGCTGTGGTGAGTGTTGATGGCGTACAGGTGGCAGCCTGCAAGGAGAAACAAGTGACGCTGAGCACGAGACGGGGGCCTGGAAGCGCCCAGGCTTTGACCATGTGGCGATGCCTGAGAACCCCGGAAGTGAAGCGTGACTCGGGGGGGATGCCTGAGACTGTTCCAGAAACCAGGCACGACGGAGATGTGAGATACAAGTCAGGTTGAGTTTCAGGAAAGTTAAGCAAGTCCTACTCCCTGTCTCCTGGAGCGTGTGGTCCTGGGTTCGAGCCCCCGGCACCGTGTGAATGAAAGTGGCATATGAGCGGAGCGCCAGGAGCCAGAGGCTAAAAGTCTCTCTTTGCACACGTGTGAACAGAACTCCCCTTACTTTCTTTCTTTTTTTTTTATTGAATATTTTCTTCCATTCAGGAGGTTGTATTTGTGTGTTTTTTAAAAAAAATTTTTTTACATTTATTTTTATTATTGAGAGACAGAGCACGAACAGGGTAGGGGCAGAGAGAGAAGGAGACACAATCCGAAGCAGTCTCCAGGCTCTGTGCAAGCTGTCTGCACAGACCCAGACATGGGGCCCGAACCCTCGAACCGCGAGACATGAATGAGCCAAAGTCGGGCGCTTAACCAACTGAGCCCCCCAGGCGCCCTCAGGCTTCTCTAGGGGAGCAGAGATACTACCTTGGGGATGTCTCCGAGGAAAAAACCACACCAATAAAGTCAAATTCCCATGCATTTCCATTTCCAGGGAAAGCCGGGCAGTCAGAGGGAAAAAGAATTCACCGAACAGACACCACCGAAAACACGAAGCCTCCGGTCACCTTTCGTTTTCTCCAGCTTGTTGTCCCTGCAGTCGCACTTGCCCCTCACGGCCTGTGTGCCCTCGATGGCCTTGTGCACGGCGCTGAGCCTGAAGACAAAGAGGCGGGCGTCTTTGCCTGTGAGATAAAGAAGGTAGAGGAGGAGATGGATGGGCAGACGGGCAAACCGGATGGCGCAGGCAAGCCACCGCCACGGAAGGGGGAGCTGGGGTGTCCCAGGACCAGAGAGAAACCCCAACAGTGCACTGAAGGATGGGCCCCACCGCCCTCCTCCCTCACCGTCCTCTCCTCAGAGAACAAAGGGCCACCTGGGCACCCTGTGCACTGGGCACCTGGGCAGCGGTCGCTGGCATGACCCATGCAGTCAGACCCTCGTGACCCTCGCGGTCGGCCACACGAGGCCACATGCTTTCCCCCCGCCCCCGCAGGGGACGCCACCGGGCAGCGGAGCACCACCTTTGTCCGCTCTGAGGATCAGAAGGTCCAGGGTCTCCAGCACATGCATCTGCTTTACTGGCAGGGTTTTGTCGAACACGGGCACCGACGGAAGGTCATCTGGAAGAGCAGACGGGGTCACCCTGACACTGTACCCCGCCCACGCATACAGAACCTATAATACGTGCCTGCACTTGGGTCTGGACCCCGGTTCTCTCTAGGCAAGGAAGGTCAGCTTCTGGAACGTTCGTAAGGTCTGTACAATAAGTTCCAACCCTATTCTCTCAGCTCAGGGAGGACGGTCATTCCTTCCTCTAGACAGGGGGCAGAGCAGCGGGGCCCAGGAACTAGAACCTTCTCGTCCCTACTCAGCAGAGAAAAGAGGTGTCTCTCCATCCCAGTTTTTACTGGCATTGTACTGAAGGACTGAACAGCAGGTTAAAAAAAGAAATAAAACGCTCAGTTATTCCTCTTAAGTGTTCTCTTATTTTTATGGAATGTTTGAAATTGTGTCATTTCTTAGGTGATTTCGTCTCTCTCTACAGAAAGCAAAATTAAAATTTCCTTTTGTATTTAAAACAAATACAGACATACCCTATTCTATGCTTGTGTCTCTAGTAATGGGAGTTGACCTCTACATTTTCAGTATTTCCCTGTAGAGGAATATGAAAGTTCCTTTTTAGATAAAATAAGAGAAAAATGTAAAAGAAGTAGTTGAAATGACAGGAAAAAAACTAGTTGTAATTGGAATGTTCAGGAAATGTCAGGTAAACGGCTGATCAGAGACCACAATGATACTTAGGATTTGTTTTTAAGCTTACTTACTGGGGAAGGAAGTTGCTAGCAATTACTTTGCTCCTGAGGTCCCCAGGACATGGACATGGAGGGTCCCCAGAACATGCTAAGACTCTTTCATAAGCAAAGACTCTTCGCACAAGGCAAAGAGGTCCTGGTGAGGACATTTCAGGCAGGATAAGGGGCATCTTTTTCATCTGTGCTTTGTCTGATATTTAGGTCTTCAAGTGTTCCTTGTGGGTTTGGGTTTGTTTCTTTGGTTACAACTGAGGTGTGTGGGGCCCTGAGGGTCTTGGTTCTTCTAGAAATTTCGGGTTGGGGGTTCATCCCTCCCTGGATGCTGCCCAGGAGAGAAGAGACTTTTGTTGTTGGGACAGGGCTAGTGAGTGCCTCACAAGGGAGGGCTCACAGGACTGGAAGGAAATCATATACGAAGAAGCACTTTGTTTGACATTTAAGGTGGAGGGACACCGTGCAGCAGCCCATCTATCTAGGAATGAATTAGCATTTATTCTCCGTCAAATCTTCCGCAAGTGGCCGAATAGGTTTCTCCGTAGCTCAGGACGGAGGAGGAAGCAGGGATACGAACAACTGACATGTGACTTTAAGGGCTGTTTCCCTGCCATGTTCTCCTTCTTGTAATCTCTTTATGAAGAAATGATCTCTTCGAGCTGGCTTTTCTGTCACTGCAACCCCAGAACAAATAGCGGTAGCGTCAGTCTGCCTTCAAAGTAGTTTCTGGGGCACTTAGACTACTAAGGATCTTGAGTTTTACTAATGACCTTGAAAGGAGCAGACTCTCAAGGTGGGGGGGGGGTCCTAATGCAATTAAAGCAGCTGCTAATGGGGACAAAGTGGAACCTGGCCTGAAAGGAAATGGAGAGATTCACTCATGGAAACAATTCATAATGTGATTAGGTATCGACAAGAAAAAAGGTAAACAAAGAAATAACAGGAGAATCATGGCCTCAAGGCCCGAGGAGGAACACAAAGAAAGCCTTGAGGGTTATTCTCCTCTTAACAAAAGTGAAGCGGGGGCAGTGTGTGTACCCAGGAAATGAAAACAATAATCTGATGAAATAAATTCAAGTTTGCGGTGGGTGCATGTGGCTACCATCTGTGGGACACAAGGTCCTTCAAGGTGGAAGAAAAGAATTTCCTGGCACATCACGGAAATCCTTATATCTGACACCTCCATGGAATTTTGGATCCATAAAGGTGAAAATTTCAGAAAAATCTTAGTTTTGATTTTTACATTAAAAAAAAACAGAAGCAGAGAGCTCTCAGAGACGTTTTTTGGTTGGTGGTGTTTTTAAGGCAGCCTTACAAACAGCCATTGTAAATTATATTTTCTCATTCCGAAAAACAACAAAAAGGTAGAATTTAACAATCTTTCGATCAGATCATAATTATTTGCCTGGGACTACTTTTTTTTTTTTTTTATCTGTGTCAGGGTAAAGACAGTAACATTGGTAGAGTTTAATTTGATTTTAATAAAATGTAGTTGGGAAGAGTGTTGGACTGGGAATCACCTCTGGGCTCCAGTCCAGACGTACCGCTAACCAGCTGTGTGATCTTGGGCAAGTCACATCATTTCTTTAGGTTTTTCATCTATAAAACTAAGGAGATGAGACTAAACATCTATAGTCTCTTATTGTTGTTTTTTTTTTTTAAAAAATGATTTTGTTTGGTTGCACCTTCGGCAAAATCTATGGATTTGGTTAGCTTTTGGCACGTCCAGAGGGATGTCGTAGAGGTAGTAGCCGGCGCTTACTCAATGACTGTCTGTGCTAGACAGCGCTCCCCACATCTAACCAGGTGACCTAATCTCCACCAGCCCTTCGCGTCAGGGTCATCTTTCCCATTTGATTTCATCAGTTTTCATTATTGTAAACTTGTTTTCAGCCGCTTAAAAAACTCCCCCCGCTTCAGAGAGACCGGAAGCTCACAGAGGTTTTTTCTTCCAGATCACAAAGATTCTCTAATGGTTTTGTAGTTTCTGTATTAAATATTTAATTTCAATTCTCCACTTACAAATTTTAGATTATCTGCTGTTTAGTAAATTTGTTGTATATACAATTATATAGTTATATACACACATATCTAGATAATTACGTTATGGACACACAACTGAAATAAACATCAAGAGTAACAGATGAAATCGGAAATAAATCCATTATAAAGACTGGCTTGCCTCTCCTGTCTGCCCAGGGAGGCACTGAGCCCGGGACATGGCAGGCACCTAGGACACCTGTTAACCGGGTCCGAGGAGGGAACGAAGGTCTTGCCTCGGGGCGCGGAGATGCTGCCGATTTAGGCATCTCTGCACGTTGGCTTCGCATCTCATGAAACATCAGTCTGGTAACTTAGACTCGGTTGCCTGCTTCTGTGCTGTGGAGGACGTGCCCTTGGACGACACGGGCTCTGTGCCTATGGCTCTCTCTGAAGCCCCAGGGGACGACTTGCTACCTGTGTTTAATCCCTTTGACATTCACTGGGAGTCTGGAAAAATCCAAAGGGGTTCCCTGTTGTACTGGAGCCTAAATGAAATCCCCATCTCCACGGCATCGGCATCGTCCCCCAAGGGCGGGTCCCACTGGGGGCTGATCCGTGCTGACAGGAAGGACTGCCCCCAGGCGCAGCGATCCACCTGGTTGTCAGGAAGGCTGACTTGACATTAAGTTGAAACATGTCTTCCTGTCAAAGTCTGTTTCGATAGCCATCTGAAATGGGTTATCTAAGCTCTTATTACTTGTTTTGGACACCAAATCCTTTCTGAATCAGAAACCTTAAGAAAAAAAAAGAGCTTTGATAGAGGGCACATCCCTGAGATGGAGCTTGAAATAACAAGGGTGTCCTTGTTGATTTAAGGGAAAATGTTGGAATCATGATAAGTAATGGCCATAAAGGAGACTCCTTTTGTGGGTCATTTGAGGTCCGCAGACTAAGGAGATCTGGGGAACGATAAGCCTGTCACGCACGACTCACCCTCTGGCCTGCCTGTTCAGAATATATTCCCTCTGCTTGTCCTGAAAAGAAGGTGTTAACCTTGTAAGGAACGGAAACCTTGCTCACCTCACTGCAGAGGACACGTTTATGTACAGGGAGCTGGCTGGCCGCCACCCGCTTAGAAGCACTACAAGTCACACAGAGAAAGACATTTGAAAGACAGCTACTCACTAACCGTCCACTAGCAAGACGCCAGCCTCAGTGGACACCAGCAAAGCCTGGCCCCAGGGATCCGCACACACGGCTTCGTGAGGGAAATTACTGCAGAAGCACTGGGGCTCCCAAGGCTGCGAAGTAACAAAAACATCAGAATAAGTGCACTGGAAAGAATATTCCACGGCCCGTCAGATGGAAACGTACAGTCCACTGCCTGCCACAGTGACCCACGTGGCCCCAAACTCGGAGCCGAGTGGGCCCTCGACTCCGTTACCTTTCTCTCTCTCTCTCTTTTTTAAAAGATTTTATTTTTAAGTGATCTCTACCCTCAACCTGGGGTTTGAACTCACAACCCCGAGATCAAGAGTCACGCACTCTACTGACTGAGCCAGCCAGGTACCCCTCAGTTCCCTTCCAAATACATACGCAGTAGGAAAAGAGGGAAGTCACAAGTTTCTGGCATTATGCCTGTCTCTATAGGTAACAAGGCTCCTCGGGAGCAATTGGAGCATTGGTAATGTCTTCCAACAAACATTTTTCTTTAGTACTTGAACTTGGACCAACTGCTGCCTGTTTGTTTGGAGAATTCACATTAGGTTATCATAAAAGGAAGACCCATATAGCTCTACAATATAAGCCTGATTCCTGTGTTGCTGATTTGGTACAATTATGAAGTCATACACAATGCAAGCTGATATTGCCTGAACATGAAAACGCTTACTGACCCACTTAAGGCTACTGAAACTTAAAGAAAAATAACACCTGTTTGTAAGAATCTGGAAAGCGCTGCAGACAAACCTTCTCGTGCTCCGCCATGTGACGGATTCATACCTCGTGAACTCTTCCCCTTAGTCTTATGCTTGGTTCGGGCACCAGAGTTAGCCCCTCCCCACAGCTGCCCCAGAGCTGCGTGGGGAGGCCATTCAGTGGGTTCTTGGTTAGACCAGAATCAGGGACATTTTCAGCAGAGCCATTAGCTTCCCTCCAAAGCACGTGGCCTAGCCTCAAAGGACGAAGATGTTTTTGGAGCTTCTTGGGGACAAGGTAAAGTGTGACATGTTTGCTTTTACTCTCAACCAGACGTGCCACCTCGGGACATGCAAGACCCGGTGTGGGCACATGGGGGTGTGTCCGTGTGCGCACTGGGTGAACACATGTTCATGTACTGAATGTAGTGGTGGCCGTGAGGTCGCCCTCAAGGGCGTCACTTGGGATGAGGGTAAAGACTGTGTATATCACCGCTCTTGGAAAGTGTCTCTCCCTTTAAGAAACTCCCAAGCCTCAAAGTGAATCTCCTAATTGCCAACATGAAGCTTATAGGCTGTTCTGGAAAGAGCACACAAAGAATGTGACGACATTTTACAACCTAGAAAGGGCTACACGCGTTTGGGCCATTAATTGAAATAGCATTTCCCTTGAGAAGATGATTGGAAATTCTGACTTTGTGACTTAGAGCCGGAGGCCATGAAAAAGCAAAGACTCTGCAAATGCCAGGTGGAGCCAGACATGGACGCCTGAGGGTTAGGTAACACCAAGACCGAAAAACCGACCAACTCTTCATAACAAAACTTTCTCTGAATGGAAGACACAAACTTGGAACATTTATGTAGAACAGGGGTTCTTAACCCAGAAGACCTAAGGCTCCTAGGGGATCCGCCGAGAGCTTCAGGAGGTCTGTGAAATTATGTTTGAGATGCTGTGGACATGTGCCGGGTGTACATTTTAATGAGCTAGTGTGTGTGTGTGTGGGGGGGTGTCCACTGATTTCATGGGTTCTCAAAGGGGCTGGGCACTCCAAGTTGCCTGAGGACATCATATATGAAGTATCAGCGATGTGAACTCAGACCCGGTCCCATAGGGGCTCCGCTCTGAGGACTGATGGCATTTGCCATTGCACTGGACTCCTTTCTGCACGTGAGGGGCTGGGTGCAGACTCTGCGGGGCCAGAACGTGGGCTTCGGTCTTCCTGCCCAAGGGCTGGTCCCTCTAGGAATATTAACACAGCTCATGAAATGATGGATGCCTGGGGGGTGACAAAGCCTCCTCTTTGGAAACAAAACACTCTTGGGAGACGCATGAGGGACTCTGGCCTCCACAGACCTGACTGCACAGAGGTCCACGAGGGCCTCTGGGGCCGAGTTTCTCCAACAAAGGCCTCGGGCAACTGGAACAAAACGGAAGCTCTTTCTTTGCTGTTCACTGGTGTTACCTTTCCACAGCCTCTCATTTTTATATATGCCTGAGAACTTCTTATCGAGAAGGTTCCTGAACCCTGCTGGAATTGGGTATTTACCGAGCTCTTGGCAACAGTGCGAATTCTACCATTTACACGAACAAGTGGAGAGTGGGAGTTTGGGCAACCTTTGGAAAAGGTGCTTTCCCATCAGTTTGGCCCTAAACTGGTTGTGGTTTTCTAGCGCCGCTTGTATTTTGAGCTCATTGTTCCCCTAAGACTAGACTGTACAGTGTGTCAGGGTCTGCAATTCGGATGCAAATCATGTATAGCTTTATCACTGAAGTAAATGCATTTGTAATTCTTCTGCTTTTATAATGGACACTTCTCGAGAGACGGGCTGGCCGTGGATTTGTCCCGTTTAACTATCTGTTACGTACCTGGGACATGGCCATAATTAAGTACATCGGGAATTGTACAATACAAAATCATGCAAATAATAAGTTTATATGCAACTTTATTGTTTTCTCTTCTGTTCTTGATTACCACCCTAGTTTTTTGTTTTTTGGTTTTTTTTTTCCCCAAGGAAATTGGGAGTGAGAAGCAGATACAGAGGCCACAGAGGATCTGGGTGGCCGAGTGGACTACAGATTAAGCAGCGGTTTCTCAGCTGTGGTCCTCTGACCAGAAAGCGTCAGTGTCACCTGGGAACTTGTTAGAAATGCAGATTCTCAGGGCTCACCCTGGACACTCTGGGGGCGATTCTAGTACACACAAAAGCTTGGGACACACGGCTCTAGAGCTTTGCTGAGTGTGTCCAGGGCGCCCTGCGAGAGCCTGTTAGACAAGCAGAACCCTGGCCCCTCTCCAGAGCTCTGGAACGGGCCGGGCATTTGGTCACGATGTTCCGGCGGGCCGCACACACACGAGGCTTGAGGAGCCCTGCTCAGCCGTCTGCCTGACCAGACCAGCTCTGCTCCGTTTAAGCACACAAAGGCACATACACGCTCTGCAAACTGGGGGCTCTCACTTCCTGTCCCTCAGCTTTATCTGGGGTTTCCCCTGAGGACCCTGCAACAGACAAGCTCGTCTTCCTCCTACACCCCCCCCTTCCCATCTCTAAGAGTTGCAATAGCTTCCCTGATGACAAAGGACATTTGCATTTGATACTGGAAAGTATCATCAACTCACCTCTTTTTTACAGATCCCCGAAGCCACCAAGCTGGATGGAGCACCCCCTCTCACAATGGACTTCAGTTTTAGGGCCTTACAGGACAGAGATCTCTTTTAAAGTTTGTTAGCAAGCAGTAAAACAGTAGGTTCAACACTTGTGATTTGAAACGTGTTTGATAGAACAGGAGCAATTTTAGACTGAGGTTTCAGGTTCCCACACGGCCCTATCACTGAAGACGCGGCATGGTAGCCAGCTGAATATGGTGAAGCCCCAATGACAATGTCCTAGCCCCCAGTGACGCCGAGACCATCCTGTCATTTCAATTCATCAGTGTCTCAGTGCAGGGATTTCCACACTGGGAGACTGAAAATGTTTCCAGGCCCCTGCTCAAACTTGATGAATCAGAGTCTCAGAAAGCAGAATCAGGGCGCGCCTGTCACAGTGCACCTGTTTGGTGCAAAGTTACTTTTGCCTCTTAGCTCTCTGGGGCCACCCTGCTTAGTTCCCTCCTCTGGATCAGAAGCTTAGCTGCAGCTGGCCGCTCTCTGTGTCGTGACAGGGGATCACGGCAGAAAGCGGTGTCACCTCCAGAACTGAGACATACTAATGTCATGTGGGAGTGAGGCAAAGGGGGAGCGATTGCCTCCAAAATCTGGAATAAGATGCTAACACCGAGCCACCAAATCATGAGGATCGCTTGCCAGCAGCAAAGGGGGAATTCGGGCCCATGAGGACGCCACTGCTCTGGGCTTACTCCTGCCAGGGAGGAGTTCAAGGTGCTTTTCCCGCACGGGCTCCTCACTCTTCAGAAACTGCCCAGGAGGGAGGCATATGGTACATGCTCCGTGGACAAGAGAGAGCCCAGCTGGGCCTTGTGGCCCCTGCTTCGACACGGTGGTGCTCGCTCTTCTGCAGAAAGCTTTCCTCCCCCCACCCCCACCCTGCAGGGAGCCACGCCTGCGTGGTTACTGAAAATCTCACTTGTGGTTTCCTCAGTGATCCTAAGAGAAATCGCAGAGCTCCCGCGGGAGCACGGAGACAGGAGCTCTTTGCAGGGGGGCCAGCGGGTGCGGAGGGGACTCACACCTGCTCATCTCGCCAGCGGTTTCAGAGCAAGACCCACCTGCCCTATCCGAACAAACTCCGCCTGGCGGGCCTCCTCCTTCTTGCGCGCGGACTTGGGCGATTCTGGCAAGACGTCACTAAAAGACCGTCGGTTAAGCATGTTCTAAAAGAGAAAAACAAGTTAGGGTTCCACAGACGGCTGTCAAGTCCCATCCTTCGGCTTCTCCTGACGCACACAACCTATTTGTCCGAATGCTAGTTCGACCTCTGCACCCGCTCACTCAAGAAGCACTGGTGAAGCGCGGCTGTGCCAGGGTCTGTGCTACACGCGGGGGCAAAAGACCAGCGGGAGAGCCAGTGGCTCCAGGGCTTACCGACTTCCTACCAGGTGACGGAGCCACCACGCTGCGGGGCTCCGAGGAGGCCGATCTCAGAGAGCGGCACCCCTCCCCCACACGGACGAGGTACACTGAGTTCTGTGTGAATGGCGCCCCCTGGAGTTGTGTAACTCTGTGACCCTCTCGGCAGCTTTGGGCAAGTGAGTAAATTTCCGGGTCTCGGGTCCTTATGTGGCTAATACCTAGTCTCCGAGGTGTGTTAGGAAGACCACGTGAGGAAGTGTGTGTAGGGTGCTTAGCACAGTGCTTAGTTCTCTTCCAGTTCATAGTCAGCGCACACTCATTCGATCGCCAAGTGCTGACTGAGTACTCGCACTCTGCCACGTGTGCGGTGGGGGGCGGGAAGAGGGCGATGACACATACTGTGTCTTTTAGGAGGACAGTCTAATAGGGGGGCGGGTCAAGGAATGGATGTCGTGACCAGCACCTGGGAGGAGGTCTATGCAGGGAAACACACAGTATGAGAGCGTCTAGTACGGGGCGTGGGCTTCCCTGGGGCTGGGGGAGGCCGGCCTCAGGTGTCCAGGCTTCAGCTGGGACCCGAGGGGCACCACCTCTTCATCTTGGCGCCCTTTCTGCGCTCCTTCCTTCTTTAGGGAAAAAAGGGAATTGACGGATTAGCGATTACGGCTTGCTCGTTAGCACCTGGGGCTGGTCTGGCCCAATCCCTGCAGTGGCCAGCCGGAGGTCAAGGGGTACCTATAAGATGGCGGTGGTCCTTGTGCTGAAGGGGAAGGACCACCTGAGCCCCAGCTCATCTGGATATCCTCCATCCCCCCATGTAAGCACCTGAAGGCCGGTGCTGCGTGCATTTACGCACATCACGGGCAGTTCCTGTTGCTGGAGTTTATGACCGTAAGGGACCAGGCAAGTCTCCCCATTTGTCTGAGCTTCCTTGTTAACGTCAGGGAATACGTCTAAACAGCAATACTTTGACTCTGCCTCAATGAGCCCATGCATCTGGTGATCTCACACGGACTCGGGAGGCCTCTGGAGAGCCCGAGGGCCCTGCGGGCACTGGGGGAGGCGCTGGGTCCCATCAGTGTGGAGATACCTTCAGCCCGGGAAGTGTCTGGCACAAAGTCAATCTGTAGTAAATGTAAATGCTTATTTCAGTGCCGGAATATGGGGCTGGCCAGTAAGTCTCCAGAAAACCTTAAAAATCTCCCAGTGTCTCCCAAATCCCCACTTCTGCCTGTCCATCAGCTCGATGGCACTGGTAACGTTGAGTCGTACCACCAAGGACAGGCGCCCTCGAAAAGCTCTCCAATGCTCCAGGGATGATGGACCGACACTCATGCCCCCGGCCTGCACCTGCCTTCCCACAGGCCCATGATTTCTGAAAGTCACATTCCTGTATAGGGACATTCGACACTCTTTCTTGTGGTAAGGACGAGAGGGCCAGTGTTGGCCATGGTGGCCACAGTCTGGGGTTAACAGCTGGGATCGAGGCGACTCTGTTTTTCTAACCAGGCCTCACGTTAGGACTTGTGTTCTCAACTCAAACCCATGAGAAGGACAGAGGACCACGGACCCAGGGTTACCTTATGCAAATCTGGCATCAAATCCTGGTATAAAGATCGAATCAACATATCCAGAGTACGTCGACGTTTCTGGGCAAATGTTGGGGTTTCCAAAGTGGCTTTTTCACCATTAATTACTACAAGAAATCAAATTACAAAGGGAGTTACAAATAGTAACATGCTATTGAAGAATGTCCTCAAGGAAACTCCTTACAGTGAGCACCACCCACTTTCCTAATACTGGTAGGTGTTACCTCTGGCACTACCCTTCATGGAAGACTGCTGAGCTTTCTACCCAAACCTGTAGTCCACAGGGATCTCTGTCTTATACCTTTCCTGTTGGACTGCAAGTATCTGGAGCAGAGTATGTATCTAACTACTTGAAGACGTAGTACGCACCCAACCTGCCCCCATCCAGCATTTCTTCCTCCCTCCCTCCCTTCCATCCATCTCCCCATCCCCCTATCCCCCCATGCATCTACCTACCCAACCATCCACACCCTCACCCAACACATGGGCCAAACCACCAGGATGCCATTAAATAGGATTAAATATACACTTGCTACATTTTGTTAGGAAAAATAACAATTGCCTAATCAGAGTACTGGGGTTCTTTCTCTAATGAAAGTTTCTTCTGGAAAAAAAACAAAACTGATGGTTTGTGAACTACAGACTCTAAGAGTCAGTAAAGTGGAGTGTCTAGTTCCACGTCAAAACACAGAACAGAAAGTGTGCAATAGGGGTTAGGAGCTTGAAGTCAAGGCAGTTATGGGTTTGAATCCCAGCTGTGCTGCTATGTTCCTAAGTAATTTATTTAATTTCTAGGGGCCTTAATTTGCTACCCTGTAAAACGGGTAGAACTATATTTCTATATGTGCCAAAGGAAGGACAGTGGTCACAGACTGAAAAGTAAGCTTCTTGGGCCCTGACATTTCCTAGCTAGGATCTGAGTGCTGGGGACAAGCTGGGCTTGTTTTTGGCAAGATTATCTCTTAAGGAATTTAAACTGAGTGCATTTAAAAGGCACACCTATTATGTTCTCTAATTCTGTGATTGGAAGTATTCTGTTTGAGAATATTATCTCCTTAGTGCCCCAGAAAAAAAAATCCATTTTAAATGACCTGTTTCAGCCCAATAAAGAGAAAAGATAAAAAAAATTCTGTTGAAATGCCATTTCTTGTGATCTTGGAGTTTCCCACCTGGCCTTCCTCCTGCCTCCTGCTACCATCCACTCTGGAATTCACAAAGGCTTCAGCTCCCCTGGTTTGTGCCTCTCTCAGTCCCTCAACCCCTCTCGGTCCTTCCTGGCTCCATGCTCCATGCCATCAACAGCCCTCTTCACAACCCGTGGCCTGGGTTTTCCCACTAGATCGACTGCGTACATTTCCAACTGTGGATCAGCTGAGGCCTTTGCCTCACTCCACCCGAGCATCCAAGGGTGCTGCTCAAAGTCACTCTGCTGACTGGCTCCATTGAGATCGGCAGATACACAAATAAGCCGGGTTCTTAGGTTCCGGAATCCTCTCCAATCATGGTTCAAGGGCTCCCTGTCCCTGCTACAGGCACTCTGTAAAGGCTGCTCGCCTCCTGAGCCCCGGCTTCCAAGACGCTCCCCATTTCTAGCTGCTACACCTAGTCTCTGTTGCTGACTCTGCCTCGGGTGTGCTTCTTGCTCTCTACCTGATCCCCTGGACGTGAAACACATGGACTCCCCCCCCCCCCCGTAAGATTCAGGCAGTTGCATATATAACTTCCGATTTTTGGCTTGTTTCTAAAGCCAGGAATGTGTGGCAGCGCTGGGCACGTGCTCCTGGACGCAGCCTGCGAGCCTGACTTACAGCTACAAGAACCAGGCTATTCTGGGGAGGGAGGCAGTGAGCTCTTAGGGTTCAGAAGATGGGGGCTCAGGGGCAGGTGTTTGGGTATTATCAGTGGAGCTAAAATGTATGCTCACCAGCTAGGGAAGCCTGGATGGTCAGGTCCTACACATATATCCATATTCTCTCTGTGGGTCTGTCTCTCTCACACATATACACACACGCACAAACTCACGCACACTCGCTAACAGCTCCCCTTTCCCTAAGTACACACCCACATAACCACTGTGCCTCAACTCTCCGACAAAGACACAGATACACACATAGCTGGAGACCCGGCTGGAGAAATGGCCACATCAGAACCCTGGGCAGAAACGCAAACAGGAGGCTCCCTGGTGCTGTGCGTGGGTGAGTACAGATAAACCTCAAGGCAGGTGGCCGGAGGGTAGATAGAGAGCAGGACTCAGGAGAAGATCAACATATCACTGCCAGAAAACTGAAGGTTTCACATGAAGAATTAAGAGAACGTGGCATGGGATCCACGCTTAAAGAGTGATATTTTCTTATACAACATCCTTGGAGCATCTGACGGAATGCATGCTGATGCAGAACAAGTTTCAAAAAAAAAAAAAATCCAAAACAGACTTACGTTTCACTAGCAAAAAGTCCCTGAATTCCTGGTGGTCTGTAAACACCGGTGGGGATGGCAAGGGGGGCCCAAAGAGTGGTACGCTTTCTTCTGAAAATATTTTCAGCCTACATAGAGAACATCTCGGAATTACTTGATTTGTTTTCAAAGATCACCAGTATCTGGACTTTACATTTGTCCAGTTGCCTATGTGATATGTTAAGAATATTCATTCCCGGGGACAAATGCTTTCTCTGGGCAGCCAGAGCCTCGGCCACTGTGTGGTTATCCCATGGGCTTTAGGGCAGAGGCCGGGTCTTCCCGATTCCTTCATGGTCCAATCTACCAAGCTGTGGGCAAGGTCAAGGACCCCAGGAATAATAGCAAAGGCCACCGTTGAGCACCCACTGCATACCAGGCACAGTTGGTATTTTAAGACATAGCATTGACTGATTCTCATCAAGCTGCCCAGGGAGTACGTTACCCTCAATCTGTCCTACAGATGGGGCCTGAGATTCTGAGAAGATACACAGTTTTTTCAAAACCACAAAGTTAATAAGTGATGGAGCTGGGACTCCAACCCACATCTAATTGGCTCAAAGTTCATGCTCTTTTCACAACATCATGATATATTCTTCACAGATTGATTTTTGAGACCAGAGGGATCGGCAGGCCAGGATGTAGCCCAGGAAAGGGGTAATCTGGTTAAGATCAGACATATCAAGGGGCACCTGGGTGGCTCAGTCAGTTAAGTGTCTGACTTTGGCTCAGGTCATGATCTCACAGTTCGTGGGTTCGAGCCCTGCAGTTCATGGGTTCGAGCCCTGCGTCAGGCTCTGTGCTGACAGCTCAGAGCCTGGAGCCTGCTTCAGATTCTGTGTCTCCCTTTCTCTCTGCCCCTCCCCCACCCATGCTCTGTGTCTGTCTCAATAATTAATAAACATTAAGAAAAAAGATCAGACATATCAAATTTGTGCCCATTTTAGAGGACAATAAAATTCCAAACTAACCCTCACCCTTGGGTTGACGGCACAGAGCAACACTATATAGAACAAACCTTTCCCAGAGCAATCGTGGCCTTGAAGGAAGTTCTATTAGGTGAGGACATTGGCATCAAATCAATCAACAAATATGTGTACAAGTCATCAAATGAATGCCAGATGAACAAGGAAACGTGAGGATTAGAACAAGCGACCGAGAGAAAGTCCTCACCTACCTGTAATTGTCGTTCTGCTGATCATACCTCACTAAGGCAAAAATATCTGTGGTGACGGTTAAGGAAATGTAATCAACGACCCCAAACGCTCATAGTCAATGGCTTGTTCCTTGAAATCCCTTATGCAGAATCACCCTAGGTCTGCACTTTATCTGCTCAGGGCATCTGTCACTCTTAGGCTGAGATGGAGCCTTGGCTATTTTAAAGGAGACAGCCCAGGAAGACAGAAGTTCAGCCTCTGTGTGCTCATCCTTTGGGGAAAGAGCTTAGTCTCTCCATCTGTCAGAAAAGCAACACAAATATAGCAATGATGCAACTGAGCAGCCAAAAAAGCAAAAAGAGCAATTCTTTTGCTTGGAAATGCAAACAGCGTCCCAGTAGGAAATTAGACATACATTTCACATCCCCCATTTTGTAAACAAAGGCAATTTAAGTGCTTCCACTGCACACCTTCCCTCTCTCGTTCTGGCTTTGGTAGACAAAACAAACTGAAACAAACCAGTGTAGAATATGCTCTGTTGTGACAGGTGCGCTGAGTCTAAGCCGGTACCATACCTCATCCAAGCTTGGCTTGCTTTCTCCTATTCCTCCTCCTCCCCCGCACCTTCCTCCGCTAGGGCTACAAGGCCATCCGTCCCTCAAAGTGTTTCCACTCCTAGGCTCGGAGGAAAGAATCTACCTTAACTAGCTGCTTGGTGCTTTCTGGAAACAAATGTGTCAAGCCCTAAATCTAAAACTCGACAAGGAAAAGGGATTCTAAAAATCATGACTGCCTCTCAGCCGCTCAAAGAGCCACCTCTCTCTCCCCATCTGCGTGGTACCTGGAGAAAACTTCCATGCTACAAGAAGTACTGCTTCAGAAAGGGGGAATAGTGGCCCTAAATCCCAGGGAACAGAGCGAGAGATCACTTAATGAGCAGGGGAGGGAGCAAAAACTGTGATTGAAGTACAGATACCTAAGTGTTCTCTTCCCTGCCCTCGTGGGAGAAATCTGGCCATTGCCCACTTCTAAAAACTTACATGCTATATTGTTAGGTGACAACAAACAAGTCAAAGCATGCAGAGAAATCTACTTCCAGATGTGAGGAGTCAAAGTGATCCTGTCTACCAACATTTTCCTGGAGCCTCCAGGGAACAGGAATAATTAGAGCAGAATTTATTCTGAAAATGCCTATTAGCTGCCCTTTATTGACTATGTACAACCTGTGGGGGCACCATCTTTGGGTCTTGCTGTCACGGCCTGGGACCCAAAGCAACAGGGCCACGATGATATC
Source organism: Mungos mungo (assembly GCA_004023785.1). Taxonomy (NCBI): domain Eukaryota; kingdom Metazoa; phylum Chordata; class Mammalia; order Carnivora; family Herpestidae; genus Mungos; species Mungos mungo. The sequence continues at coordinate 141,933 of PISW01002574.1, read as the reverse complement.
TACTGGGCTGCCCACGCTCATGTCCTGCGTCTGTCTGGATCAGCTGAGCTTGGGCATTACAGAAGATTTCAGCAGGACTTTGCCAGCAATATGAGCTAAGCTAAGTAGGGACTTGAGGAAGCAGAGGGAAAAGGGAATACAAATGTGATTCATTCTATCATTTCTCAAATTTTAAGAGGTGGTGACGCAGTAGCGATCACTGGGATTTAGAATCAAGAAAGAAACACTATTTTGGCTATTTTAACTTGTGAATTTTTATTTAACTAAACTTAACTGAATTCTAATAACTTCAATTTAATTCAATTCAGATTTTTATTTGACCAGCATACATTTCTCAGAGGTTTCACTACCTGTAATTCTTCTCGTTCGTTTTTTACTGAGGGATGGTAAGAAGTTTCCCTCATTTCAGAGACTACTTCTACTACTACTACTATTTCTTCTGGAAGCCAAGAATTCTCTGAGAACGAATCTACCCATTACTCCAATGGATGGAGAAAAGATGAGGGCCAAATAACCCCGGGGGAAAAATCCAGAACAGTGGCTCTAAAAATCTAGTGACGTGAAACAACTATGCCAAGCAGGTCGACGGTAACGCTTGTTTTGAGAGGCACTTTGGACCCACGAGGCTGACCAACAGCTCGGAAGCGTGTTCACGAAGGCCCAGGATACGTGTGAAGTGGGAGCGGATCATGGAAGGCTTGAAGGCAGGAGAAGGCTCCTCTCCCTCCTGGAACACGATGGTGACGATGTCGTTCCCAATGTGGCGCTTCCTCTCCACCTGGATGACAGCGTAAGGAACATCGCTGAGGAGGTTACTCAAATGCGGCAGATCCACAGGGTTAGAAAACTAACACCGCATGCCAAACCACAATGACCCCAGAGCCCCAAACTTCCATCGCCTTTGACTTGCTGCCTCCCGTGTTCTACCAGCCCGGCCTCCAGGCTCTCCTGACCACCGCTTCAGCGCCTCCCCCAACGCAGATCTGCATTTCCCCTCGCCTCCCCTTCTGCAGAAGCCTCCTCCCAAGGCTCCTTGCCTCCACTCTCTCCCATTTGGCTGTTCTTCATCTCCTATTTTGCTCCTACTTCATCTCCTTAGCCTGGCATTCAAGGCCCCCCAGATAAGAGGCATTGCATGCAATTTCCTGGGGATGGGGCTCAAACCTGTGCGTGTTTATAAATGCCTTAGCTAGCTATGAGAGATGTACTTGGGGAGGACAATGGCCTTACATAATCTGACCTCAGCTGACCTTTCAAAGCTGATCTCCTAGACCTGTGGTCAGCAAATTTTTTTCTGTAAAGGGCCAGACAATAAATAGTTTCAGCTCTGTGGATCATGTGGTCTGTCTGCACCCATGAGCTCTGCTGTCAGAGCACAAAGGCAGCTAGAGACAATCCATAAAATGGGTAGGCATGGTTGTGTTCCAGTAACACTTTATTGAACAAAACAGGCAGCACACGCGGCTTGGCTGTGCCCGTCACTTGCCAACCCCCTGTCCTAGACCTTTGCTTAATGGGCCAAACAGAGGGATTCACTGTTCTCCGTGGATCCCAGGTACGTCCCCTATTCCAAAGCGTAAGCTCCCGGAGAACAGGATCCCTGTGTGATTCTTACTAGGTATTATTCCAGCTTTGCAAAAGAGGAGATGAAGGTTTACGGATGTTCTAATAATTTCAATTCAATTAAAAAAGTCATTATTTTTTGGCAACGACCTCCGGGCTGTGGCACCAAAAGCACACCCGATGAAAGGGGAAATGAGATGAAATGGACCGCATCAAGATGTAAAGCTTTTGCCCACTTGAGGACACCACCGACACAGGGAAAAAGCAGCTCACCGAACGGAAGAAAATATTTACAGGGGGTCCTGGGTGGCTCAGTCGGTTGAGGGTCTGACTCTTGATTTTGGCTCAGGCCATGATCACACGGTTCACGGGTTCGAGCCCCATGTTGGGCTCTGTGCTGACAGTGAGGAGCCTGCTTGGGATTCTCTCTCTCTCTCCCCCCCTTTCTGTCCCTGCCCTGCTCGCATGCTCTCTTTCAAAATAAATACACTTAAAAAGTGTACAAATCATGTACCTGATAAAGGGTTATAGCCAGAATATACAGAACTCCTACAACTCAACGACAATAAATCAAATAACTTGATTAAAAGAATGGGCAACAGGAGTTGAATAAGCGTTTCTCCCAAGAAGATGTGATAAACACAGGAAAAGACGCCCCAAACCACGCTGGGCTGCCACGCCGCACCCATGAGGCTAGCTGCTGCAAAACACAACAAGGCCGAAGAAAGCAGACAACGCCTGGAAAAAAACAGGTGCTGTCCAGGACGTGGAGAAAGTGGAGGTCTCGTGCCCTGCTCCCCAGCAGCCGCCCCATTCTGGCTTCCCGGGTCTGGACCTCCGGAGGGAGGTCTGGATGGAGACGTAAATTTGGGTGTCACTGGCATATCAAAGCTACCTAGAGCCCTGAAACTGGAGGAGATCATCCGGGGAGTGAATGAGAGTAGGAGGTGGTGGCCCTCTTGGCCACCAACTGCGCCCTGGGCCAGGCAGGGCTCACCACGTGCCCAAGATCATGGAGCATGTTCTTGGCAGAGCCAGGGGACCAGGAGACGCCAGCGGTGCGGGACATCACGGGGTGTTAGGAGGAAGGTGAGGCCCCAGGGGGGCAAATACCAACACCTCCCTCTCCCCCGCCCCCGTGGTTAAAGTTTGATTCAATGACAGAGGAGAGACGTGCAAATCCTGGGAATACCACACATATAAACTGTGTGAGAGGTGGCTTCTTTATGTCAGATCTGGGATATGGCTCGGACCGTTCCCCTCATGTTCTAGATGTTAGGAGGTCCAAAAGCAGCGAGATTTTATGAGTCAGGGTGGCCTGTCTTTTCGTCTGTTACCTTAGGCCCCCAAGGTACAGAGAGAGGCTCATGGCTAGTGGTCCTTCTCTGCCCTGCCCCGACTGGGCACCGTTAAAGTTCACTAGTGTCCTGCGTTTCTTTGTCTCTCTTCCCACCTGCATGACCTTCCTGGCAAAAGACACGAATTTCAGTGTTGATTCGCCCACTACCTACTGATGCCGGGCAAGTGGAGGCCCCAAGTGCTACCCACGGAGACAACCATGATGTTGAGAATCCCTGGGTCCACCTGGGGTGGGACAGTGCTGCTGGTGAGGGAGGTCACGCCTTAATATACCGACAGCCCCTCGAAGAGATAAGGTTCACGCCTTCCGAGTTGGGCAAAGGCTGAACTGTCACATTCTTTGTTCCTGTCTCTCTGGCTGATCCCTATCTGTCACGAGACGTGGGCAATTTTGGTGACTGTGCAGGGCTGAACAGGTCAGGGTGCAGGGAGGAGGAAGACTGTAAAACGTTTCAGGGGAAGTTCTGTGATACTGTTGTTGGGCTGTAAGAGGTCCCTGGGAAGGCCAGCTCGGCCCCTCTTCGGCGCACGATCCAAAGATCCTAAGAGCGTCAGCTCCTGTGGTAATAAAGGTGCCCTCGACCATGCAAAGGAAGACACCTGGCAGAAAGTGACCTCAGCCACCAAGCAGTCGTGCTGGGCTGAGCCGCTTCCTGCTTCCACCTGCCCTCTCCCAGAGCGAGCCTTCTAAAACCAGAGAGAGCTCAAGGCCCCCAGTGCGTCTCCCGTGCCTGCAGGATAAGCCTGCCAGCTCCTCACTCCAGGCCCCAAGCCACCGACAGAACCAGCAATTCCTGTCCCTCCCTGCCATGTGCCCGGAGCACCTTTATATCTTATGGCTGGAATACCGTTTCTATTTATTTATTTGAAATAAAAAATTTTAATGCTTTATTTTTGAAAGAGAGAGAGAGAGAGAAAATGAGTGGGAAGGGGCAGAGAGGGAGACACAGAATCCAAAGCAGGCTCTAGGCTCTGAGCTGTCAGCACAGAGCCTGATGCGGAGCTTGAACTCACGAATTGTGAGACCGTGACCTGAGCCGAAGTCGGACGCTTCACAGACTGAGCCCCCCAGGCACCCCATGGAACCCCACATTTTAGCCCACTGGTTTGCTTTGTGTCTTTCCGTGTTAGTGAGGTCTTACTGAAATAAGAATTATATGTGCTCAGAAAAAAACCCCTGAGTCCATCATCTCCCCTCTCCAGGTTCCTATGTCTCACCAATCTTTGCTGACCAACTGTCCATTCATGTTTGTGGTATTTACTCGTACGCATGCCTTCCGTGCATAAAAAAGGGAGAAGAGTCTAATAAAAAGGTAAATGGAGTGTCCCCAAAGCCTTTAAGAAACCAGCAGCACATGTCTTTGTTATACCTAAATTCTCACAAACTGGGCAATCTCCTCCTGGAAACGGCCAGGCTCTGGGGTGCGTGGGGGGCGTCTCAGTAGTTTTTCCCCCAATACGACACAGCTCATGCGGAAACTCAGCCTAACCTTCCGCGCGGCCCTGAGAAGCGCTCGCTAGCCGTCGCTCGGGGGCCACTTACTTTATGTCCCGGGTAGTCTCTGACGAGACACCGGACACACAGAGAGAAGTCTCAGCACAAAGGCGACATCCATGTAAAACGGTTTCTCACGAGTCTATAAAACCGCACTTGCGCACGCAAATACACGCACACGTTCACACGCAGACACGGGTGCGCACTATTCTGATCCCTTATTTAAGGGGATAGCGTCGGTGAGGACAGTGCTTCCCAAGCCTTGCGGGAAGTTCAAATACACAGGCTGTAAACAACATCCCTACCCTGGTGCCTGAAGTTCAGCTCATATACTCGCATAGACAGTTTCCAGTTCTATGAAATCATAGCGACGCTTCCCCCACACTGAGATCACTGTTTGATGGTTTGTGGGTCCTCGAAGAGCCCGTGCTCACACGTACCTGCTGTTTGTTCTCTTTGGAATATGGCAACATGGTGGAAACGTGAAACATGATCTCATGCCCTTGGTATACGGTATAAACCGAATGTATCCCTGTGGTGTCGTCTGTAAGACAGTAGCATGAGCAGTTAGTAGGCACCGAGCATTCAGAGAGCCCGAGGAAATCGTCTCTATTTGCAGGCTGGGGGGGGGGGTACGGCACACAGGACACTGGCAAAGATCATTCTAGGTTATCTGCCCGAGCGGAAGCAACAGTCTGGCTCACTTTCCAGCTAATACGAGGCTCCTGCCCACCTGGAGAGCCCTCTGCTCCCCGTCTGACTCATGCCAGGTCCGGGCTTTAAAAGGAAGACGTGCTGCCATCCCTTGCCTTCCAGGGACTGCTCGGGTACAGCACAAGTGTGACACGAGATGGTGAACACACGTAACTATCATGTCCGGAAAACAAGCAGGCACTCTCACTGGCAGATGGTAGAGAGAGAGGCTGAAGCCAGGGGCTCCTGAGTTAAGCAGACCTGGGTTCAAGTTCTCAGCTCTGTTCCTTTGAACATGTTGCCTTAACTTTCTCGGAGCCTTGGTTTCTTAATTTGAAAATGGGGATAAAAATAGTATCTAGGATGTTTACAAGATTATACTTGCAAAGTGCCTGGCCGGGTACCAGGCCACAGCAAGCGTCCAGCGGATGGAGAGGCTGAGTTTTGGCAATGGGGGCGGGGAAGCTGTGGGCGTTGAGGCTCACCTTGCGCTCAGGCACCCTGCACGTCGTTCCCCACACTGCGGCCAGCACGCTCTCGGCTGGCGGGTGCAGCCAGGTCCCACCATGCCTCTACTTAAAACCCCTTCATGACACCCAACTCTATTTATTTACAAGAGCATCCAAAATTATTCACGTGATCTCAAACTCCTTGTGGGATTGCCCCCTCCCCTTCTCCAGTCCCTATGCCATAAAGATGTTCTCTTAGTTTCTAGAACACACCAGGCTCTTTCCTGCCTCAGGGACTTCCCAAAAGTTCTCTTGCTTAGAATTCTCTTCTCCCCTCGAGACTCAAATGACTCCCTCTCATGCTTCCCTCAGGGAAGCCTTCTCTCATCCCCCAGATTAGAGAAAATGCCCCAGGGCACTCTGTACATTTTCTTCTTTGTTCCTCCAAGCACTTAGGACTAAGGTATTTGGTAATTATGTGTTTATTGTCTGTGTTATCTACTGGACTATTAGCTCCCAGGAAGGTAGGGACCTTGTTGGTTTCTCCATTGCTAAGTGCATGGAGCCTCACACAAGCCCGGGCACACAGAGGTTCCCAACAGTAAGTATTCATGAACAGACCACAGTCTGCCACATGTAGGGACTGTGAGGGCTGACTTGGTCTCACAAGACTCAATGCAGGCCCCAGATGTGTCCAGCCACCTGTGTCAGGCTGGGTATGAAGCTGAAATTCATTCTTATCCTCTCCAGTCCATCCCTTCCCACCTTGGGACTAAATCCAAACACAGATTGGGCTGACTAATAGAGAAGTTATACACATGACAGCAGAAGAGATCAGAGGCGAGCTTACTTTTGGTGTCCAGACCGCCGCGGTAGCCTGTCCAGCCCTTTAGGGTGATTTTGTCACCCAGGAGATTTAAAAATTTTTGAAAAGCGTCACTTCCAATTTCTGCAGGAAGAGATAAAGTGTGAAGAAAGTACAGAATGTGCAAGGTTGTCAGTTTCTAACTATGCCCTGAGATCGCTCGCGCATTAGCGAGGCCGGGGAGACTCGTGCAGCAGACAGAGTGTGGAGAGGCCACACTTCCTCCCCGGAGACCGCAAGGAACCTCCACAATTCACGGGATTCCGAGGAAAGGAAACCCACAGAATCAGACTGACCAACCTTCCCGCTGCCAGACTGGGATCACAGGGCTTCAGTACTGCAGAACGAAAACACCGTTCCTGCTTCTATTAATAACGAATAGGTACGTAACGTGAAGCGTGCATGTTAGAGCAACAGGAAAACGGCACCATTTGACAATTCTTCCAACCATGAAAGTCAGAGAAAAATCTTCTTCTTCTACTGAGACTATGATGTGGAACTTCAAATTTGTACTTCAAAAGTACAAATCCCATGTACTTTTCCAGAGAGACCCCGTTTCTGGTGCCGGTGGCTGGTCCCAGTTTGGGGACCAATAAATATTTGTCAAATGGATGAAACTGGACAGCAGTTTACCCTGAACTTTTACCCTCAAGTTTCATAAAACAACTGGCTGTTACTCTGTATTAAAGACTCTAGCTCAACAGGTCAGCTCAGTTTGGATCGTCAAAAACGGTCAACAAGGGTTTGAGTTAGCACAAAGGAGGGGGCACTTACCATTGCTGAACATCTCATCATCAGTGAGCTGCCCGTCTTTGGCAAAGAGAACCCCAAACTTGAAATTCACAGAGCCCTTACAATAAGACAACAAAAGTTGAATGTAGTTTTATCATCAAACATACAGTTAGGAGATGTGCTGTTCATTACTTAGAAAAAGTCTGGTGACCAACATGGATATTTGGAGGATTGCTTTCCTCCATCTCAATTTTGACTTGTACTAACAAAATCCTTTCTTTACTTCCATAGGTTTTTACAGCTTACAGTGGAAACTCTCTGTTTTCGTGTGAGTTAATTCATTTGGAATCTCATTACTAATGGCTTCTGCAGGATGCCAGGTCCATTCTGCGGCAAAACGGCACTCAGATCGCCAGCAGGAGCGCACAGGACTGATGCCATGTTCTCATCAGTTAACACAGGAGAGCTCGGTGTAATTCAAAACTGAACACAACAATCTCAGGCTGATATATTGCGGACTGTTAGGAACAGAAATGGAAACCACAGGCAATTTATTCTAAAAGCTTGTTTCCCCCAATTCCTAAAGATAATCAATCTCAAGAAGTCACAAAACAGATGTGTGTGTTGGGGTGGGGATATCAAGAAGTCTCTAGTACAAACGTTCAATCTACTATCCTGAACTCTAAACAATGGATTAAAATCAGATCCTGTGGGAAGAATAAATACCAAATACAAGACGATAGGTCCTACAGGGAGAGTGAGGAAGGGGATCAGGAAGGTCAATGGTACTTTTCATAGCTTTTTCCTTAAGCTGGACAATGGGTTCATAGGTATTCATAATATTATTCCCCTGACTTTTTTTGTACATCTGAAGTATTTCATAACAAAAATAAACTTGAGGCTGGAAGAGAATCAACTTTTGCAAGGCTCTTTGATGCACCACTAGATGGGGGAATTCTTGGTAGTCAGTTAAGGGATAGGCTAGGAACAAAAGTGTTTAAAGCATTGGCCAGTGGGTCGCAGGTTGTGGGGGGGAGGGGGAGGTCAAGGCAGAACGCCAGGATTCAGGACCGCTGGATCTGGGAGAATTAAGACTAAAAACCCAATGGCCCAAGGCTGTGCTTCTAAGCATCTTTCTGTCCTCAACACACCTGACGGACAGATGCACATCGATCAGTGAGCGTGGTTTTCTATACAGAGGGTGACAGAGGATGTGCCCAGGCTGAGCCCTCACCCGGAACTCCTCCACAGCCCCATCTAGGGCTGGCTCTTTCCCATCATGCAGCCTCGGCTCAAATGCCCATATCCAGAGAGGCCTTCCCTGACTTTTTGATGTAAAGTCACTCTCTGCCATAACACCTTATTTATTTTCTTAGCACTATTCATACTCAGTAATTCTTTGATTAAATGTGCATTTGTGTCTGTTTCTAGCACCAGAACACAAGTCTTTGAAGGACAGATCATACATGTCTTCCTTTCTACTGAATCTCCAATGCCCATCACAGTGCTGGGTATCCTGGGGATGATTAATGAATATTCATGGCATAACTGTGTGCATAATAAAGGAGCAAAGGAACAAAACTGGGCAGATACAACTTGTTTTTCACAAGCTGCCTCCAAACGATTACCTCTTCCTCACAATCTTGTTTTTGGTAATTTCTTATAATTTTGTCTGGGATCTCTACCCGTCAAGGATTCTAAGCTTGCTAACTTTTCTTCCTCTGTTTTGGAAATGATGAGAGCAATCACGTGTCTCCAAGACTGGCACACCCTCCGTTCTCAGAGGTCCCTTAAAAAGCACCTACATGGGGCGCCTGGGTGGCTCAGTTGATGAGACTTCTGACTCTTGATTTTGGCTCAGGTCATGATCTCACGGTTGTGAGAGTGAGTCTGGTATTGGGCTCTGTGCTGGACAAGGAGCCTGCTTGGGACTCTCTCCCTCTACCTCTGCTCCTCCTCTGTTCATGCGTGTGTGTGCTCCCTCAAAATATCAATAAAATAAAGAAGTAAACAGTGCCTCTAGTAGTTTGCCTATAATAGTATCTCTTAGGATGGTAGCGCAGGGACCAAGGCAGTGCCTCTCAAACTTGACCAGGTGTCAGGCTCACCTCAGGCTTGCTGAAACAGATTGCTGGGCTCCGCTCCTAGAGTTTCCAACTCATCTCTTGTGGGGTGGGGCCTGAGGATTTGTAATTCTGACAAGTTCCTAGGTGGTGCTGTTGCTGCTGGTCCAGGAGCCCCACTTTGAGAACCACTGGACTAGAGGAACAAACCAGCAGATGGGCAGGTGGCACAGGACCAGGTCCAGCCACGCTGACTGCTGGCAGGCCAACGGCAGAAGGACTGGGTCGATGGCTGGAGTCATGAGGCAAGAACCGGCAGCCTCTTAGAAGCAGAAGGGGCCCTACGGCCCATGGACAGGCCGCCAGGAAGGCCAGCCTCACCCAGCGCAGGCACTAAGTGGACGGCGGGACAGGAGCCGGCAGTGAGGTCCCCGGCACTCTTCCTGACCCCGTGGCGTGGTCTTCTCAGGGCAGTACTGGGGGGACCGAAGCCGAGAGCCACAAGCACCAGTGGGGCCTACTGCCACCTAATCACTGGCGAAAACTTTAAAGAGTTTTCCAGGCTCTGTGACTGGCATCTTGCTGCCGGCACCCTGGCAGAAGAATCCTCCCGCTTGAGGTGAAGACCCCAGAAAGACCAGTGTTACAAGGCCTTGTTAAAATACCTGGGATTACCTACAAGGCCTGCAGCTAATTTTGTTTCTTGGGCTTCCCAAATTGATGGTCATGATGAGCTCAGAGTTGCCCCCGTCTCCGGAAGTCAGGGCAGCACTGAATACAGTGGACTATACTTTGGAAGAGATAGTTTTTGGGAGGGGATGGTTTGATGTGGCGCTACCCGACCGCCACAGACCAAATCTGAGCCAATCATTTAACCTAACATCATTAGGGCTCCACAAGGCTGCCTGCTCCTGCCTTGACCAATCTTGGGGGATGGGACAGAGGTCTCAAGTTTCAGAGACCAGACCTGGGCCCCTGGAGGGAGGTGACTGGTAGGGGGAAATTCATGCAAACTGGTTTTCTCAGGACTTACATCCTGCTCATAGAGATAAGATCATTCTGTAATTCTTACCTGTATGGGGCTTTTTTTTTTTTTAAAGTTTATTTATTTATTTTGACAGAGAGAGAGTGAGCATCAGCAGAGGAGGAGTAGAGAGAGGGAATGAGAGAAAGAGAATCCCAAGCAGGCTCCATGCTGTCAGTGCAGAACCAGACGTGGGGCTCAAACCCACGAACCGTGAGACCATGACCTGAGCTGAAATCCAGAGTCTGACGCCTAACTGACTGAGCCATGCAGGCGCCCTCAGGGACTTTGGATTTTTAAGTTCTAAATGTTCTGCGATGAAACTCAACATGATTATAAGCCAAGGTGCAGTCATATCCTTGGGAATTAACAGTAAGCTAGGAATTCTCTTTCTTTTGAAGGAAGTGAACTATGTGGGGAAACTGAAGTTCTGGTATTTCTAGAGGCACCAAGAAACGATGGCCTGATTTGAAGCCAGATACTGGTTCCCTGTGGCTCCAGGTTAGGCAATCAAGTCCTTGGCATTTTTATGAGTCACGTGTTCCCGCACTTTTCCTACTGTCCCCATGCGTGTTGCGGCCTTGGGAGCCATGCTCTCTCGTGGCGGGGCGGGGGAGGTGGCTCTCAGAGCACGAACGAAACTTGAGTTTCAGGACCCTGGCAACGCTTTACCAGATCCCCAGCACGTCAGGAACATCACTAATGTTGCTTGTTAAAATTTTCCTGCTCGTCTTTGCAGCTGAGGGTTGATCACTAACTGGGCGGAATTAGGAGAAAGGCTCCAGGGCGGAGAAGGTGGCAGGATCAAACAGAAGCGCCTTGGCCACAGCCTCCCTGAGGGTGACCATGGCTCACACCTCTTTGAATACGTTGTGACCAGTGCTGGCTCTTATTGCTAGGAGCAACATTCTCTTAGTAAGGAAATAAAGCTGAGAAAGAAAGAGATCGGCTATTTACTTTTCCAAAACTCAGGAGGTCCAAAAAAAAAAAGTGTGAAAAGATAACCCCCAAACAAGTTCACAGGGGTTGGACGGGGGAGCATGGAAGTGAAGGTGGGGGGCTTTTGCATTTTCCGTTTATAAATTTCTGCACTTCGTCAGAACAGGCACCTGCATGTACTCTGTAGGTGCCCAATAAATACCTCTGGACTCATGAATAGAACACTTCTAGATATAAAAACTCTATGAGGTGTAATCCTAACTTTACGTAAAATTGTAACAAACATATATACCAAAACGAGATACTGTATCAATACTAGTTTTCTCTGTGATTTTAGGTGGTGCTTTTCTTTTAAGTTTTGTGCATTTCTGTAGTTTTCGATGGTTTGCCAGAAACGTCTATTACTTTCATGTGTTTACCTTCTACCAATTGCACACGGAGGTCATGAATTCTGCAGCACAGGCATGGCGGGTGCGTGGGTATCATACAGATGAAGACGTGGGCGTCTCTGTCTGCTCCTGCTCTGCAGCGGCCCCCCTCACCCCACTGTCCTGCACAAAGTGACCCCTGGAGGAGTCACGACAGCCGGGGGCGCACCATCTCGGCCGCTCTGCACCCACACTGACGTGCTCACGGGAGTCCCTGGAGAAGTCACTGGCTCAGAGAAACCTACTCTGTTCACCGTAAAAACCTGCCCCTTACCCTATACCATCCACGTTGTTTTATGCTCCTCACGGCCCTTGGCCCTGCGCAAATGAATGAATATACATATACATCTTTGTTTATAAAAACAGCTAGAATTGGGGTGCCTGGGTGGCTCAGTTGGTTTAAGTGTCCAACTCTTGATTTCAGCTCAGGTCATACTCTCACGGTTCGAGAGTTTGAACCCTGTGTCGGGCTCTGTGCTGACGGTGTGGGGCCTGCTTGGGATTCTCTCTCTCTCCCTTTCCCTCTCTGACCCTCACCCACTGGTGCATACTCTCTCTCTCAAAATAAATAAACTTAAAAAACAAACTGGAATTATAAGTATTGGCCTGAGAATTGGTTTCTTTTCCCTCCAGTAAACATTGTATCATGGAAAACTTTCCAGGCCAGGACTGAAAGAAAAGGTCACGGTCACGGTGAAGGGTGCGGCAGGACACAGCGGGAATGAACTTCCCCTAAAATTACTTACCTCTTGTTCCTCAAGGACCAGCAAGTCCTGTCAAACCAAAATTTGAGAGTTAGGTCCACGCTTCACAGTGATGACTTTATACATTTCCTCCCCTAGAAGTGCTTAAAATATTCAAATTTAGTTTGCAGATTCTGGTAAGATACCTGGCCATCTAGGACAGTCACTCGCTAGCGCGCCTCTCTGGGAACAAAGATGGCGTCGCAGCGGGAAGAAACGCACAGACACCCGGGTTTCTCCGTCTATTTAAAGCGAGCCTATCACACATGGCTTCTGGAAAGATTCTGGCCAAGAAAAATGTAACTACACAGTACAGCAGCCAGAAAAAGGCGCATAACATGTTTAAAGAGCATCAGCCACTTTCCCCACTTGGTGGAAAGACGCCTTCTCTATATAATGCGGCTGGTCTGTTTCTGGTTTACTTTTTGGATCCAAGGCCGCTTCCCTTCTCCCTAACACCTGTGGCTCGAGGCTTCCTCAGGTCCATGTCCAGGAGTGGGTGGCAGCCGTGAAACCACCGCTACCGAGGGGCACTCGCAGGTGCACACTCACACACCCGGGACGGAGGAGGGCGCGTGGGCGGTCGTTAAGGGAGAGTCAAAACACAGATGTCGGGAAAGCTGAAGGTGTCTTTTGTTTGGTGAAAAACAGGCACAGAGCTATGATATAAATAGGCAGAAGGCTTCCATGTCTTGTTACCTTGTCCTCTTTGATTCTGTGGGGAGGGGGAAGGCAGACAGGGAAGACTCAGCAGAGATGAAGTGTGCTGAGCTTACCTGCTCCGCGGCAGGTACTGATAGAAGCATCCCATGGGCTCCGTGGGTTTTAGGGCCTGTGTCTGGGGGTCCTACCCAGGCTCCAAGGAGGAAAGGATTAAGAATATTGATAACCTGGGGGAACGTGGGTGGCTCAGGTCACCCTTGATTTTGGCTCAGGTCATAATCCCATGAGCCGTGGGATCGAGCCCTGTCAGACTCGGTGCTGTGCCGACAGGGTGGAGCCTGCTAGGGATCCTCGCCCTCTCTCTCTGCGCCCCTCCCATGCACGTGCTGCCTCTCACACCCCCCTCAAAATAAACAAAGATTAGGGGGGCCTTGGTGGCTCAGTAGGTTGAACATCTGACTCGTGATTTGGGTTCAGTTCATGATCTCATGGTTCATGAGATCGAACCCCGTGTTGGGCAAGTACAGAGCCTGCTTGGGATTCTCTCTCTCTCTTTCTCTCTCTCTCTCTGCCCCTCCCCCACTCATGCTGTCTCTCGAAAATAAATATTTTTAAAAATTCTAAAAAAGGGGTGCCTGGGTGGCTCAGTCGGTTAAGCGTCCGACTTTGGCTCAGGTCATGATCTTGTAGTTCGTGGGTTTGAGCCCCGTGTCGGGCTCTGTGCTGACAGCTCAGAGCCTGGAGCCTGCTTCCGATTCTGAGTCTCCCTCTCTCCCTGTCCCTCCTCTGCCTGTGCTTTGTCTCTCAAAAATACATAAATGCTAACATTTTTTCTTAAATTATTAAAGAACAAACATTTTAAAAAGAAATCCCTGACCGTAAAAAAAAAGCACGATAACCAGTACGGATGAAAGAATTAAGACACCGGCGGTGGCCTGTTAAGAGTTCCCAGTGGTTTGAAAGTTTGATATAAAGAATTAGTTTTAAGCACCGCACATCTTAAAGTCGCTTAAAGTTTAACTGAATATACCCATTTTGGCCTCAGTTCCTGCTGGGGTACGAATACTGCCTTAAAAATGAAATCAGAAGATATGGCAATTCACAACTTTATGTATTAGGGGTAAGCTGAGAGCCAATAAATTTATTTTATTTTACTTTTTAAATAAATTTTTTTTTAACTTTTATTTATTTTTGAGAGATGGAGAGAAACAGAGCATGAGCAGGGGAGGGGCAGGGAGAGAGGGAGACACAGACTCCAAAGCAGGCTCCAGGCTCTGAGGTGTCAGCACAAAGCCCGACACGGGACTTGGTCCCACGAACCGCAAGATCATGACCTGAGCCCAAGTCGGACGCGTAACCGACTGAGCCACCCAGGCGCCCCCAATAAATTTATTTTAAAAGCGAACTCTCAAAGGTATGCAAACCAACATGCTCCCCCCTTTCCTCCCCTGACCCCCAGAATTATTTCCCTGGAAAGCGGACTAAGCACGATGCTCCTCTACTTGAAGACTCCGCTGGCTGCCCGCCGCCTCCCGGCCAGGATTCCACTCTGCCTCTCCAGCCTCTTCCCTGACACCCGCCTTAGTACCCAGACCCTTTAGGCTCAACTTTGACACAAAGCCAGCACTGTGTGTGATGGCTGTGTTTGTAAGTTTCAAGTTTCAAGGGACGAATTTCGAAGCTAAATTCATTGCGACAGGATAGAAGTTTGGCTGACATTTTTCTGATGGTCCTTTACTAGATGATGACTGAATTTTTTTTCTCCCAAGGCAGATTGCTTTCCCTTAACAGTAAGTCTTGAGAAAACAGGATCAATTCTGGATACCTTCTATGGTCTACGGTGTTCTATCTGAGTTAGAGCTCAATAAACACATTTGTGTTTTACTACTTGAAAAAAAAAAATCTCACGTTCCATACATTCTACATCACTCAGTAAAAAGATCGGCTTTTAAGCCAATAAGGTCCTTCCGATCACACACCTTTCTGGTTCATGGATCAAAGATCATATCGTCCAGTGGTTCTCGGTTGTGGCTATGCCCAGGATCACTCATGGGACTTGTGAAAAATGCAGATTCCCACCCCACTTGGCAAATCAGCATCTCCGCTGCAAGGTTCTCTATGATGCATGGTTTTCAAAGCCCCGTCGGTGATTCTGATTACGCTCGAGTCCTGGGCCGAGAATCACTGATGATCTGTCCGCTCTAATCTCTCATTGTGATCAAACATATGCCGTTATGAAGCAAAAAAATTGTTACCTTTTGGATCTCAGGATGAAAAATTTCTCTGGGGCCTTTCTCAAATTTGTCCAGGTTCATGGCACTGAAACAGAATGGACAGAATGAGCCACAGTGTGGTGGAGCCAGGGCTTCGGAGAAACTACAGAATGGCTTCTAGAAAACCACGGCTGGACTCCCTGGAGGGCCTGGCACCCGGGAAACCAGTGATCACTCAGGGCGCTCAGCGGACGAATGCCTGAGGGTGACCAAGCACGGCTCTGTACGTCCCCTGCAGAACTGTCCCTTAACGACACTCACCGAGTAAGAGAGGAGGGGGCGCTCAGGAGCCTACTTCAGGGAGCCTAACCTTGAAGACTCTTACCTTAATGTACTAAAACAGCGGTCCGTTGACATTTCCGCAGCAATTAATGATAACATGAAATGTAACTTAGACCACCTGGCATGTCTTTCTTCCTTCGGCCATTCTTCTGCCACTTAGGGCCAAAAGGCCCCCCTCACAAGCCTGTTCTTTCATGCTTTACCTTGGACAGCAATGCCAACCCCCCTGCGCCTAAGTTCCTTTAGAGGTAAAACAGGGAGTTGAACTCCGCAACCCCCGAGGCCCCTTTCATCTAGGAGTTTATGCAGAAGTCCCGTATCTGTAAGTGGAAGGTAAACACAATAATAGCGAATCTTTATGGAGTACTTCCTAGATGCCGGGCATCCTGCAAATGCTTTACGTGGATGACCTCATCTTGTCTCTATGAGGCGAGTACTATTTTATCCCCGTTTTAAAGGCGAGGAAATTGAACTAGGATAACAAAGCTGGTAAGTAGCAGAGCCAAGATCTGGACCCAGACTGACATGACTCCGTAGTATTCACAGTTTCATTTCCTTTTACGTTTTCAAGCTCATGGTGGTAACAAATAAAGATAAAGCCTTTTCCTCTATCGCAGCAGCTGGAGCAGTTTTGCTCTTCCACGTCTCAAAAAAAAAATGTTTCCTGTTTGAAATGTTTCCTCTGTGCTGGGCTACAGAGCGGTGGGCTGAGTGGCGGAGGCCTTACTCATAGGACTAAATGAGGTCGTAACTAAATGAAATTGTCCACAAATATAAAGAAGCTGCAGTAACTTCTTTTTAGGAAAAAAAAAAACCAAATCACAGAAATCTTAAGCCAGTATAATTCTAAGTGTTCCTCTCAAAGCCAGTTAAGATTTATAGCTCCTTAGAAGCAGCAAAGTATTTCTGTGCTCGGTAAACGTGTCAGCCTCCCCACTGAGGCTTTCACAGCTCAGGCTTCAGACTGCTCGGGGGACACGTCAGAAGGCCCCGAGCAGAAATGAGAAGGCCTGTGATTTAGGGAGCAAATCAAGCTTGAGCATGGGATATGAACACATTTACTTCTCAACCTCAGGGCCCTTTCATCAGCCAGATGCGGTCCTTAATCAATGGAGTCAAAGACCGTCCCTCCAATGAAGAGACATTTCTGGCAAGAGTGCGTGGCGGCTGGGACACTGAGAACGCCATCTCTTCCCACCACCTGGCTGCAGATGAAAAGAGAGGAGACCGCCAGGACCCTGGGATAAACGTTCGTATTCACGCGACGTGGGCATTAGCGGCTGAAGGCCCAGGACCTGGAATGACAGGGACCTGGGTGTAAATATCCCAGCTCTGTGACTTCCCAGCTGTGAGAGCTCTGTCAAATCCCTTCACTTCTCCGAGGCTGTGACTGCTCCTTGGTGGGGTGCAGGCGATCACAGATCTACTCCGTGCAGGGGCGCCTGGGGGGCTCCGCTGGTTAAGCGTCAGACTACATGGCTCAGGTCATGATCTCACAGTTCGTGAGTTCGGGCCCCGCGTCGGGCTCTGCGCTGACAGCTAGGAGCCTGGAGCCTGCTTCAGATTCTGGGTCTCCCTCTCTCTCTGACCCTCCCCAGCTTGCACTCTGTCTCTCTCTCAAAGATAAAGAAACATTAAAAATGTAAAGACATGCTAAGAGAATGGCTGCAAAGCATTAGTGCTGTGCCCGAGAAGTGCCTGTTACGGTGACACAATGTCTCGACTGCTGACAGGGCGCAGGTAGCATCTGAGTGGTGGCATAGCCTAGGGGAGTCTGCCTCCCAGCACGAGGGGGGCCGGGCCCCGGGGGGTGTGGAGAGGTGGGGGCAGGAGTGACAACCCAGCACGAGGGGGGCCGGGCCCCGGGTGGTGTGTGTGGAGAGGTGGGGGCAGGAGTGACAACCCAACACGAGGGGGGCCGGGCCCCGGGGGGGGGGGGGGGGGGGGGGGGGGGGGGGGGGGGGGGGGGGGGGGGGGGGGGGGGGGGGGGGGGGGGGGGGGGGGGGGGGGGGGGGGGGGGGGGGGGGGGGGGGGGGGGGGGGGGGGGGGGTGGAGAGGTGGGGGCAGGCGCGGCAGCCGAGCGCGGAGCAGCTGGATGTTCCATTCATTTCACTGTCTCTGTGCAAAGAATAAGAACTTTCTTCGCTGAGAAGCATTTGCTGACATACCAGTTTTGGTTTCAAAGCAGGAAAATGAGAGGAAAAATATTTCCTGACTTTTCTTTACGAAACCAAAGTATCTTCATGCATGCAAGAAAAAAAGAAGGCGGCCACGCAGGCAGTTTGGAGATGCGTAAGAGTGGAGCTTAATTTCCACCACACGCCAGCTGTGTGATCTTGGGTTTGTCTCTCTGGGCTTCCATTTCCTCCGCGCCACAGTGGGGGGAAGGGCAGCACCCGTGAAGACGCTGGCATGCACGGCGTGACGCATGTCAGATGCCTGGCAAAATGGCTGGTATGTGGTCAAGGCTCCGAAAAGCAGAAAAGTAACATCAGAATGATCGCAGCAACAAAATACTTAGAAAGTCTTCTGGTGGTGGGCGTCTTCTACTCATGAGTACTCACCTTAAGATGGACTTCACGGAGAGAGTTTTTGTGGGACTGTACGGAAGGCATATTTTCTGGGTACCCTGGAAAGTCAAAACACCAGATCAGTGAGAAGTTTGGCAATTTCCATCTCTGAAAGAGCCGTACCTGGCTGTTTAAAAGAATATACGAATATATATAGGAATAAACACGTTCTATGGAGGAGAAAATCTTGCTCAGGCTTGACAGCATTTCCCCCCTCCCCCTCCCCAACATTTGTGACGTTAAGCATAACTCTTCGACGCATGGACTGACGGGTTCTTGGTGTCCCGGTGCGGTGAGTGGATGAGCCATCTGACCTAGATGAGAAGGGACTTGGTCTCTGAGCCGGGAGTCAGATCAGCCTCAAAGGCAACGAGAAGGACACCGTCTCTGCGTGTCGGTGGGACCTAAATGTAGTATCTCCAAGTCAAAGGCTTTTGGAACTGGAACTCACTTGAATCTTTCAGCAAGGTTTTCATAATATGTACTTCTGTATTTTTCTGTGTTTACTGTATATTTTTTTTAACGTAGGCTCCATGCTCAGTGTGGGGCTTGAACTCATGACCCTGAGATCAAGAGTTTCGTGCTCTACGACTGGGTCAGCCAGGCCCCCCTCTGTGTTTACTATTTAAACTCTGCTTCTTCTCTAAATGAGTACCCACTGTGACTGACTGCTAGAACTCACTCAATAAATATTTGTCGCATGAAAGGGAATGAATGAAAGGTTGCCTGAATGATTCAGTCCCATGTCCAAACCACTTAGAATAGAGGAGTGCCACTTGCTTTATGCTCTCCAAAAAAGCGGGGCACCTGGGTGGCTCAGTTGGTTGAGCATCTGACTTCAGCTCAGGTCATGATCTCATGGTTCATGAGTTCGAGCCCCAAACTGGGCTCACTGCTATCAGCACTGAGCCTGCTTCAGAGAATCTGCCCCCCCCGCCCCTCCCCTACTGATGCTCTCTCAAAAATAAACATTTTGTTTATTTATTATTTTAAAGAATTTTTAAAAAGTTTATTTTTGAGACACAGAGAAAGAGAGAGAGAGAGAGCAAGCGAGCAGGGGAGGGGCAGAGAGACAGACAGAATCATAAGCAGGCTCCGCACTGTCAGCACAGAGCCCAGTGCAGAGCTCCAACCCATGGATCTGTGAGATCATGATGTGAGCCGAAATCAAGAGTCAGATGCTTAATCAAGTGAGCTACCCAGGCACCTGTAAATAAACATTTAAAAAATAATTTTCAAAAAAGATATGATACAGATTTGTAATCCACAAACGATCTACACTGAATGTTTAGCAAAAGGGATTATGATGTACTACATATTTAAAACTTTCTTTCTAATGTTGACTAATAAAATTGGCAGCACATATAGAAAAAGGATAAGGGCATATCTTTAAAAAATTTTTTTAACGTTTATTTATTTTTGAGAGAGAGAGACAGAGCATGAGCAGGGGACAGTCAGAGAGAGAGGGAGACACAGAATCAGAAGCAGGCTCCAGGCTCTTAAGGTGTCAGCACAGAGCCCGATGCGGGGTTCGAACCCATGAACCGTGAGATCATGACCTGAGCTAAAGTTGGCCGCTTAACTGACTGAACCACCCAGGTGCCCCGGGAAAGGGCATTAAAAAAATTTTTTTTAATGTTTTTTATTTATTGTTGAGAGACAGAGAGACAGCATGAGCAGCGTAGGGTCAGAGAGAGAGGGAGATACAGAATCCGAAGCAGGCTCCAGGCTCTGAGCTGTCATCACAGAGCCCGATGCGGGGCCCGAACCTACGAACTGCGAGATCATGACCTGAGCCAAAGTCAGACCCTTAACCGATTGAGCCACTCAGGTGCCCCCCCCCCCCCCCCCCCCCGGATAAGGGCGTTTCTTATAGGAAACAGCCAAGGAAGGAGTTAGGATTTTCTTTGCGTTTTTGAGACACACCTGCCAACTCATCTGTCTAAGCCCCGAACACTGGCGTCGGGACGGAGTTCCTCAACCTTGTCAAGCCCACGAGCTCCGACAGTGAACTCAACAATTACACCCACGCCCCCGAAGAACCGGTGATCTCACCCCCACACTCTGGGCTGGGGAGGAGTGTAGCTTTCTAGACAAAGCCCTTCCTATGGGTTCTCTATATCGATCACTGCACTTCATGTTACAGAGGTTTTAGAAGCTTTCCGATACAGACGAGTATTATGATGGGAACAGGCATGTTTAAATCCCACAGAACCCATGCACTGAAACCCGAGTTATTTTGGTGGCCTTGCTTTTTTTTTTGGCCGGCCCCGGCCTACCTCACACTGTGGTCACCTGTATAGGAGGCCAGCCCTTCTAGAAAAGGGTCTGGAGTCTGACCTTCTTGCTCATCCCCTACCTTAGCTACTTTTCCTTCTCACCAAACACACCAAATGCAGTTTTAAAGAATGTCCAGGGCAGCCCGAGGGGGGGAGTGTGTGGAAGAGGAGAGGACCCAGCCCCTGCCTGGCTGACTGTAGCACCTTCCTGAGCTGCCTATGGGGATGCGGAGCCCCAGGCTCGTGGGACGGTGGATTTGTATTTTTCTTCACCACAAACTGGTGAAAGCTCCCCCCCCCTCCCTGATATAGCTTCCCAGAGTTGTTTCCAACAAAAAGCACCCTTTGCTTCTCTGTGTTCCAGTGGGACCGACAGATGCACGGCCAGTGTCAAGTACACATACGGGCAACACCGGGTGATCACTGCAAGGATGTGGAAGTGTGCATCGGACGCTGCCCCCTGTAGGTGGCGGCTGTGTGAGAACGGGCGTCCAGAAGGACAGCAGTGGCTGTCCCCGAGTAAGTGGACTTTGAGTCTCTTCCTTTTACCAGCTGCACTGTCTGGATGAAATCTACACAGTAAGTATTCTTTTTTTAAGTCTTTGCTTTGTGTTAGAAGAACTACAGTAGAGGTTTACACGTTTAGCTATCTGTTGTATAACAAAATGTGAGTTCGGGGAGGGGGTGAGGGGGTGCAGAGACACATGCTTCTCTGCATCGCCTGTAGCCCCCAGCACGAGTTTGGGGCCCAAAGGGGCTTCACGACGGACCCGTTTTGCCAAGCTCTGCTTTGATTTTTCAGTCCCTCGCTTTCCTTTAGCAGCGCCACTTGGAGCCCCGAGCAAGCCCTGCCCTGCCCTGGCACACAACTCAAGGTCTAGACTAGAGGCTCTGGAGAAGGTGCTGGCACTTCTCAATAGAGGGGGCGAACTCATTAGGCCAGCCCCACTGTCTTCACGGGGGTCCTGGGGTCTGACTCCCTCCTCCCTGCCTTCTCCCCAGACCAGCAAGAGGAGTCCCCAGAGCTCCTCCTTTGTCATCTTTCTGGAATGCTCCCTGCCTGCCCCTTCCCCCTGCTATCTGTGTGGCTGGTTCCCTTCGCTCCCTCGGGTCTCTTTAAATGTGACCTCCTCGCAAAGGTTTTCCTGAGCTGTCAGATCTAAGGTGGGTCTCCCGTATTATTCTGCCTTTGTCTCCTTCAGAGTGTTTATCACAATTTACAATGTAGTCGAGACAACATCTTTAGTCGTTAGACGCAGCAGAACGCCCCCCTGCACCTGCTCCGCCCTCCCAGTACCTGGCAACCCTCCCAGGTGAGGAGATGGAGTGGCTGTTACTGCCTGAAGGAAGGCAGGACATTGAGAAAATCCATTCCAGAAAGGTGGCCAAAGTGTGAAACTATTCTTTCTTGTGTTAGTGGAAGGAAGGAAGGAGGAAGATAGGAAAAACTAGAGCATTAGATACTGGGCCCCTTGATTCTGCCATTCCGAGGGCAGGCCTCGAAGGGGGCGCAGGGATGCGGCACATAGACCAGGGTGAGACCTGGAGACGCCTGAGAACACGTGGACTGGAGGCTCACTTCCCAGGCACGGCCTTCCTTAGGAACCTTGAAGTCCAGGTAGAACCTGTTTGAACATGACGAGGGGCAGTGACTCAGCAGCTTCAAGCATGGACGGTCAGCAAGACTAGGAATATAAGCCTAGAGCGTGCTCCTGCCTCAGCCCACCTGCCCCGCGGCTAGCAGGGGAGGTGCGGTGACAGGGACAGAGCTGAGAGACTCAGCGACTAGCAGAGACGTGGGATCGCGTTGCAGAGCTCACAGTGCACAGTGCTGTCAATGCAAGGGGCAAATGACTGGGACCATGGATTCCAGGGACAGGCGCATTCCAGCGACACCAAAAAGGCCAGAGGGGACCAGTTACATCAAGGTGATTGCTAGTTCAGAGACCAGATCAGCCACTCGACAACAGACCAAGAAAGCCCTACGTGAACCCACAATCCTCTTCTCCTGCCACTATGGGGTCTCATAAACCCTCTCCTCATGCACCCAGATATCGACTTCAAGAGGAGCAGGGGGAGGGGAAAGTAATCAGAAAGGCTATTTGTCCAAAAGAGGCAGAGTCATTCAAAGAGAATATTTACTTATGTTAAATGTCTATTTAATTTCGAGAGTGGGAGAGAACACAAGTGAGGAAGGGGCAGAGAGGGAGAGAGTGAATCCCAAGCAGGCTCCACGCCCAGCGTAGATGAGGGCTTGATCCCACGACTGTAAGATCATGACCTGAGCCAAAACCAAGAGTTGCATACTTCAATGACTGAGCCACCCAGGTGCCCCTAAAGAAAATATTTAAACAAGAGAGACTGGAATAGTGTTATAAAAAAAGAGGAGGAGGAGGGGGAGGGGGAAGCAGCAGCAGCCAGAAAACAGCCTTCCTGGTGCAGAAGGTAAGAGGCTTCGGACAAGGGCATGGTCACTTCTCATTAGGCGAGTGAAGGGAGAAGACGGTCATGCGTGCATTTGAGAACAATGTGCACACAATCCTTCCACATCACCTTCTTTTTAATGTCTATTTACTTATTTTGAGAAAGACAGAGAGGACGTGTGAGCAAGCATGTGAGCAGGAAGGGGCAGAGAGAGAGAGAATCCCAAGTAGGGTCTGCACTGCCAGTGCAGAGCCAGACACGGGGCTTGATCCCGTGAATCATGAGATTATGACCTGCGCTGAAATCAAGAGCCAGACACTCAACTGACTGAGCCCCCCAGGCGCCCCCAACATGACCTTCCAACACCGCGCATCAATTTGGCTTCAGTACAGCTATGAGGATGGCGAGACTGAGCCCAATTTCAGTGGCACGGGGAGAGAGGGGAGAGCCTAAACTTTCCCGCAGGAAATAATTCACGAGTAAGAGCTACCTCGGTGTTACATTAGATTTTTTTACCCTCAACCTGCCTAAAAAGAGGACAATTTCTGACACATGACATGGGCATTTATATAAACAGAGGCAGCACCACACAGGTTAGGCTGGACTTTGGTGTCATTCCCTGACTCATTCAGTAAATACTTTCTGAGCTGCTTCTATGAGCCAGGTACCGGGCTGGGTGAGAACAAAGCAATTACACGTCCCCTACTTTCATGGAGCTCAGAATCTAGTGAAAGAGACAGCGTGAGTCAGAGAAGTACAGATGGAATTTAATTATGCTGACAGCTCAGCACGGCCTTGCCACCTTTGGCATCTGACCTTGGCCATGACATTTAACTCCCCTAAACCACAATTTCACCTATTAAGATAATGCATGGGGAAGATTTAGTATATACGGCATACAGTAAGTGCTCAATAAGGGTTAGATTTTATTGTCAACTGTGACTATTTTTAATCATCACACAAAGTTCCTAACTACAACCTACTCCGTAATGGTTCCTAGAAATTCTTTCTGGGCTTTGGGAAGAGGCCATGTGCACGTATGCAGATGTGCTGACGTATGTGTCTGTGTAAAAAAAAGTTACTGTTTTTTAAAGTGTGTGTATTTTTTAAGTGTGTGTATACAAAAAATTACTGTTTCTTTAAGTTCCTGTATTATTCCCTTCCCAAAAAGATCTACGTGGCAATTTTTGAGATACTATATTGCTGAGGTAAAAGTCAGTGTGCGATGACTAAGTAATAGCTTTCAACAAATGCAGCCATCAAGTGAGATCACCACATAGTAGGGCTAACATTTGCTGAGTGTGGTTTACCTCATTGCCTCTTTTTTTTTTTTAATTTTTTTAATGTTTTATTTATTTTTGATACAGAGAGAGACAGAGCATGAGAGGGGGAGGGGCAGAGAGAGAAGGAGACACAGAACCGGAAACAGGCTCCAGGCTCTGAGCTGTCAGCACAGAGCCTGACGCGGGGCTCGAACCCACGAACGTGAGATCTGACCTGAGCCGAAGTCGGAGGCTTAACCGACTGAGCCATCCAGGCGCCCCTACCTCATTGCTTCTTAATTATATACTGTATTCACCCATTCGAGAGGAAAATGTTCTATCCTCCAGGTATCTAAGCCATTTAAGATTTGATGATTTGGGACATCACACAGATGTGGATTTTCAAGTAACAGCTCACTCAGTGTAGCCGTCAGCACCCTGTGCGCCACAGCCCAGAACTTTTCCTAGTTTACAAAGAAGATAATGGAGAGCATCGGCAGGCTGATAGGCTGTACCAGGTAACAGTATTATATTCTTCCAGTAACTTCTCTTTAAGTTGAAGGTCAGCCAGTTGGTCCGTTTCGGTCTTTAACAGCTAAGGTTAATATACTCTGTAAAATACAGTTCTGTGTTCCACGGGCCAGAGACGGAGAGGAAGGGACGTGCCTGGTTCGTGGCTCACTGGGGAGAATTTGTGGTTGAACCCAGAGCTTGGAGGCCCCCCTGATGAAGAGTATAATCCTGAATATCCAAACTCGGAGAACCTCGCAGAAAAAGACTCACCGGAACCACTCTGACAAGGACACTATTCAAACTCGAGCACAGATGCCCCCAAGGGGCAAGCCAGGGACTTACGGTTTTCCTCCAAAGAATCGCACGGTACTGAGGGACGCGCTGATGGTTTTGGTCAGAAAGGGTCACGGACAAGAAGAAGGGGCTCTTCTCTGCATCGTTTCCGATGTAATTCTGATGGACTGCAAGAGACACAGGATTGGGACCGTGAGCATACAACTGATTCCTTCAGGCCCTGGTGGGAGTAGACAGTTTTCCCTCCCACATGAGCAGGGAGCAAGCATCCTAAACCCAGCTCGGAAAACACCCTGATCATGCCATACTGAGCATGCTCCCATTCAATCTTGGCAGCGATTGGTTCAGAAATGAACATGTGACCAATGCCAGCCAATGGGACAGGAGGAGAAATGGGTCAAGGGGTTTCTGGAGAGGCTTCTTCACTCCTAAAGATGGCCTTCTCCTTGCTCTGGACATGGCGGTGTCTAGAGGTGATGCCTGGAATGGCTGCAACCACCTTGTGACCCGGAGGAGGGCCAGCCTCGATGACCCCACTGAGCCTCTGAATCCACCAACCCTGGAGCCTGCCTTGCCTCTGAGATTCTTGGCATCTGAACTGATGGCGCCAGTTTTCTCTAAAGTCCCCCACTGCTCTGCTCTGAGTACTATGCTTTCAAGCATTTGGGAAAATGACAACTTTCCCACTGACTTCTTTTTTTATAAAGGAATATGCCTTGTCTACAGCAAGTGAACTTCTTAGAATAAAACAGTATCAGACTTTTAAAAAGACATCCTTTGCGCCTGATCCCTCTCATTTTATAGTCCAAGAACCACATCTTCTAGAAACGCATGCATTTGCCTGATAAGCAATTTATCTGCTTCCTCTCTAATCCTGCGACAGTGATTATTCTTCCATTCACGTTTTCCGCCTTCCCATGTATGTTCACTTGAGCCTTCTCTTTAAATGGACATCACTATTAACGACTGTCAGGTGCGGGGCTTAGCGTTTCTCCAGCATATCTCACGGAAACGCCTGTTCAGCCTCCTGGGGATGTGTTAGTAATCCCTCCACTTTACAGAGAAGGAAAAGAAGTCTTGGAGACACAGAGAGTGACCAGTGTCAGGTCCTGTGGTTAAGAGTGGCAGAACCAGGACTTAGACCCACTTTTCAGTCTCCATGAGGGTAGGGACAATGAGTGCCTTGGCCAGTGTACTTCCCTGAGACGTGGTAGGTGAGAAATAAATGCCTGTTGCCAGAGCCTACAGGACAAGGCCTCTCCACTTCTGTACTGACCCTGGAGCTCAGGGAATCATTTCTTTCCCTCATTGCCTTGAACTAAGTGTTCAACATCCGCTATAGACCTGTCTATAGTCCTTGGTATAGGATAGTACTTGGTACTTAGCCTTGGTTAGGTCTAAAATTGCTGTCCACCCTGCAAATTCAAATTGCCATTTAGAATACCTAATGCCCTTTAATTCCCAAGGGATGAAAACAACTGGGGTGTGTGTGTGTGAATAAAAATAAATCCTAGGGCTGAGATTGGAATTGAATCTTCAGATCTACAAAGCTTACTCCTAACCTGGCATTAGTGTCCCTAAACTGGTTAGTTTCATATTTTTGGGCCCCAGAATAAATTACACCAACACTAGTTTTCATTTTGAATATCCTTTCATCCCAACCACCGTCACGGCAGAGTTACCTTGTCCTAAGAAATACTTGAAATACCATCTGGTGTGGTATTCCGGGTTCTCTAAGTGCACGTCTGTTCTCCGCCACGTACCTGGCAGGGCGGCTGTGTTCTGTAAACGAGCAAAATTGTGCCATTAGGAGGCTTATTCAGAAAGTAAACGAGAAGCCGTCAATGAACCAGAGGCCAAGGAACCAGGAAAGTCCTTGTCAAAAGCGTACAAACAGGGCTGTAACCACAAGTTCTCATGAGAAAAGACACCAGCGCCACATCACAGAAGCATTCTGGGTACAGGAGAAAAGAACCGAGTGATGGGTTCAGCTATTTCCAACTTGAGTCTAACTTCCTGGTTCGAGGCTTCACGTACGGCAGCTGGTGCCCCCTAGAGGCGAGCTCCTCTGTTTGGTACCCCTGCAACCGGCACTTTTCACCCGGAACGCATCTCTGCAGCCTCTTCTTCAAGGTCACAGTTTTTGGTAGAATTTTTAAAATGCATCATGAAATAACACAATGAATGGGGGGAAATATGGATAGACATAGTGAGTCATCTGAATCCTCTCCCCAAAGACCATCACGATGAATGATTTGGCACGGTCCCCTCTCACTTTGTCTTACGTGTACACGCAGACGTATTTTTCTTACCAAAATGCAATCACACTGAAAATGCGGTTTGAAACTCCACCGACAGGCACGGTGTGCCGCATGTATACGGCAGACTGTTGGAACGTACTTTTCTGGTTCCGACACGCCCCTCGTGATTTACTAGGTGCTTGTGCTCACTTGCGATATCATGTTGAAGGGGTTTCCTTCAATTGTGAGATGACAAAGAGGCCACTGTCGGGAAGGAATATCGAATTTCACCGAAAGTTTTTTGGCAACTATCGAGAGAACAGCTTAAATCGGGGAAAAATCCTAGTAATGAAATGAACTACACTACTGGTTCTTCTGATGTGGAATGGTTCTTAGATTTCTAGAATACAGCCCACTAGGTCATGGTCTATAGTATCCTTTTGATACACTGCTGGATTAGAAAAATGAATTATGTATCATATTTGCTAGTGGGATGGGGGTACAGTTTCTTCTCTATATGTATTTCTGTCCTGCTTTAGGGATATTCCTTTTTTTTTTAATGTTTGTTTTTGAGAGAGAGAGAGAGAGGAAAGGGCAGAGAGAGAGGAGACACAGAATCTAAAGCAGGGTCCAGGCTCTGAGCTGTCAGCACAGAACCCGACACAGGGTTCGAACCCACAAGCCATGAGATCATGACCTGAGCCAAAGTCAGATGCTCAACCGAGCCACCCAGGCGCCCTGGGGTTCTAGTACTTTATAAAGCGAATGAGGACTCTCTTTGTCTTTCTCATGCTCTGGAAATACTGAAATACTCTCCCTGAGGGAGCTTTACGGGCCAAGGATGAGGCCAAGCACTTTCTGTGCATTATCTCCATAGCATCCCCACTAACTTTATGACAGATTTTATTTTATCCCCTGCTTTCAGATGAAGAAGTTGAGGCCTGGAGACATTAGCGATGCTGCCTGAGGTTGCGAAGCTCACAGGCGGTGGGGCTGAAACCGAAGGCAGTGCCAGTTTGGGAGGTTTTTTTTTCTTTTTAAACATTTTAATCATTATGTCATCATCTGTGTTCTTTTTTATGCTCTGCCCTTTTACTCCTCAAGGAGTAAAAAAAGGAGGTTAATATTTAGTATTACTGTGCTTTTATTGAATTTTCTTGAATTAAAAAAAATCAGCTACTGATTGTGTGTGTGTCTATTTTACTTTGGCAACAATTTCCAGCTGACATAAACGCTGCAAGAATGACTTTAAAGGGCATCTTTCTACCCTTTTATCAGATTTACCTACTGTTAATATTTTATCCCATTTATTCATTTGTTCACTACTCAATACACACACACACACACACACACACACACACACACACACACACTTTTTTCTGAACCTCTTAAGACGAAGATGCATAAATAATAGGCCTTTATCCCTAAAGGCTCAGTGGGTATCTCCCAAGAATAGAGCTATTTTCTTATATAACCACATGTTATATATAAATATAAATATAAATATATATATATATATATACATATATAAAACTTTACCAACTTTTGTAAATTTAACATCGGTACTTCAGTCTACCATCTGTATTCCAATTTTGTCAATTGACTCCAAACTGTCATTTAAAGCATTTTCCTTCTTCCGTGCAGGATGATTTCGTTGCCGTGTATCTTCAGACGCCCTTCATCTGGAACATTTCCACAGATTGTCTTTTACAACACTGACATTTTTAAAAGAATACAGCGCACACACACACACACACACACACACCCTTCTTTTTAAAAAGAAAGCGTCAATGTTCCGGGTTTGTCTGATGCTGCCCCACGATGAGGTCCGGGTTAAGCAGACGTGGGCAGAACGCTGTGTAAGCGGAGCCTGTCCGCAGCTTATCCCGTTTCCAGAACGGACAGACGCTGCTCCTCATGGGTCATGTTAATGTTGATCACCTGTTCAAGACGTTGTTGCCTCTCAGCCTTGACCTTTTGGTGTGACTCAAGAAGAGCCATAATTGGGTTTCGTTCCCGGCAGAATGTCTGGATGATTCATTGTCAACAGTGTTCACTTTATAATCATAAACCACCGCGGGGCCAGTCCACAGCCCGCTCTGCCTCTGGACGGCACGCAGCCGTGCTCTGACTCTGGGGGCCCCCAGCCGGCCTCAGGCATCCGCTGCCCAGACACAGGGGGGCTCCTTGGCCAGGCAGATGCCACTGCGGTGGGTGCCACTGTCCCGAGGCCTTAGACACCATCAGCAGAGCCTGGAGGGGAGACTCTGAAGGAGGCGGCCGATTAGGCCTCTCGAGCTTCTCGGACGTGCCCAGCACAGCTCCGGAGCTTAGCTCTGTGCTTCCAGATTTGTTAAAATGTCACCCGCGGGCCGGTTCTACCTCCTCCTCAGGATCTCTGTGCGGGGGCCCAGGAACGTGCAATTTCACAAGCACCCAGGTGATTCTGAGGGACACCGGATCTTGAGAAGCAATGCTCTATGCCAGGGGTTCTCAGAGAATCCAGGGAAGGCCACGAACTTGGGTAACAAACAAAAATCTTTCGCTACCTTCTAACGAAAACGTAGTGCTTCTTTCGATTACAAATGTATGCAAAAAAAAGTCACAGATATTTTTAGAACTCATATAGTGACTGCAGACATCTTGACCCTTGCAACCTTTCCAGTTCAAAGTTACAGTAGGTGTAAGACCCGCTGCTGCTGGCCTTGTTACTTAATGTATTGATGAAAAAAGGGTATATATTACTGTCTCATAAATTAGGTTTGAAAGAATCATTCCTGTAACTATTGCAACACAACTGCTTTCCTTCGTGATCGCGTGTGTTTTGTTTTATGCATCCAAAGATATTCTGAGAAGGGGCCTACAGGCCTCACAGACTGCAAAGGTGGCTAACAAAAATAGAAAATGACCGCCAAACTCTAGATCTTCGAAAGCCCTGCGTCTGTCTTCTCCCTTCCCAGAGGTCTGAACACGGGCCACCGCATAACGGAATAACACAAGGCGACACGCAGACCCTTGGGAGGGGATCTCAGAGTGACAGGCAGGGCTCTGGCCAGCGGCATGCCCTGTCCCAGATCTCTATTGCATAACAAGTGCCAATCATGAGGGTTTTTTTTTTTAATATTTATTTTTGAGAGAGAGAGAGAGAGCATGAGAGCGCAGATGCAGGGGAGGGACAGTGAGAGAGAGGGAGACAGAGGATCTGAAGAGGGCTCCTCGCTGACAACAGTGGATCCATGAACCGCAAGGCCAAGACCCAAGCCGAAGTTGGACATTCAACTGACAGCCACCCAGGTGCCCCATGACGGTCTTTTTTTTTTTAAATGATCAAAAAGTTACCTACTTGGGGCGTCTGGGTGGTGCAGTCGGTTGAGCGTCTGACTTCAGCTCAGGTCATGATCTCATGGTTCGTGGGTCCGAGCCCCGTGTCGTCTCTGTGCTGACAGCTCAGAGCCTGGAGCCTGCTTCAGATTCTGTGTCTCCCTTTCTCTCTGCCTCTTCCCTGCTCGTGCTCTGTCTCTCTCTCTCTCAAAAATAAACATTAAAAGAATTAAAAAAAAAAAAGTTTCCTACTTAACTTTCGTCTTAACGAATCCCTAACTGAAATGGGGGAGGAGAACCCAACACCAAAAAAGTCGTGATTCTCGCTGAACAAGACACTTCCCGTCCCCTGTTAAAATCACCTATGGTGAGGTGTAAAGACAAGAATACACACAAGACTGACAAAAGAAAGGAGACGAAGCAGAGAAACAAAACAAAGAAGCACTTCTGCCCCAGCCCCCAGAACGACTCTAAAAATGAGCTCCGGTTTCTGACAATAAGGAACAGAAGTGAATGGTATAAAGGGCACGAATCTTGAGGGAATCCTAACTGATATTTAAAATAGGTACACGCCCTGGTGACCACTCCCTGGATCAAGACAGGAGACGTTTCCAGCACCGCAGAAGGCTCCTTCCCTCACTCTGCCCAGTCAACACCCAACCATACTCTGAACGATAGATAACCATTATCCTGACTTCTGTGACCACGATTCGTTTTACTTGCTTTTGCACTTCACAGAAACGAAATCGGATCATGTGTTGTTTGTGTGAGTCAGGCTCTGTCTTCAGCCTCGAGTCTATGACATTCGTCCATGCTGGGGACAGAGGAACAGTGCACTCTCTCCCGTGACCGTGTAGCATCCCCTGTACGAACGCTACAGTGTGTGCATTCGCCCCGCAGTTGAGGGACATATGGATTGCTTCCAATCTGGGGTCATTAAGAATAGACTCACGTGAACATTCTTGTGTCTGTCTTCTGCTGGACAAAATACCAATTGCTATTGGGTATACATCCGGGGAGCAGAGGGGACAGATGTTCAGTTTTAGTAGATACTGCCAAACTTCCAAGGGGGATGCACCAATTTACACTACTGGCAAGACGGGGAGAGTTCTAGCTTCTCCGCATCCTCTGGGCAGCACGTAGCATGTCGTTTTCATTTCAGTGGTCCCGGAGTGGGTGCAGTAGTGCCTAACTGTGGCTTTAATATAGCAACAAACCCTAGCTCTTTTAAGGATGACCTATTTCACAGAGGATTCCAGAGAACCAGAAACTTTGTCCACAACATTTAAGATGACAATGACACCATGAGCATGTTATTTGACATTAATAAGCAACTTCCGAGGAAATATTCTGATAGGCTCATTTGCCAGAAAACTAAAGCTTAACACTGCAGATGCCCACACTTATGCCATTTTATTTTATTTATTTTTTTGGCCAAATGTTTATTTATTTTGAGAGAGAGAAAGAGCACATGTTCACGGGGGAGGGGCAGAGGGAGAGAGAGAATCCCAAGCAGGCTCCACACTCAGCACAGAGCCCTAAACAAGGCTCGATCCCATGACTGGGAGATCATGACCCCAGCTGATATCAAGAGTTGGACACTCAACCAACGAGCCACCCAGCCTCTTATTATGTTACGCCTTTCAGATGACGGTTTGCTAAAAGGCATTATGAAGAGTGATAAATTCAAATTCTTCTCTGCGACAAAGGTGCCTGACCATGCCTGCAGTGTTAAATGAGTCTTAAGACTAAGAAATCCTGAGTCATTCCCGCACTGAATTCCAAAGCCCACAAAACCTCTTTGTTGACCTTCCTGGTCTTTTCTTCACCTCATTTATCCTTGTGCGAGGAGGAGAGAAACTGAATGAATCTGGCTGGATTTTGAGGAGAATGTAATCAGAATCCGCACAGAACGCCCTCGTGGCAGGAAAGCCACATGACACGGACTGCAGACGAGACCTCTCGTTTTATATACTGCCTGGGGGTTTTCCTGGTTTTTTCCAGAAGGAGGTTCGATTAGTGAGTGAATGCATTTACACAGACTTTACTTCAGTTTCTAGGTTTAAACTGCAGAGGGAACACTGGCAGTAAAGAATATGAATTTTTAAAAAGTACGCTAAAGTCTTTTGAATTGCAAGTAGAAATACAAGCCGGTTGAAAAAAGTGAAACCACACATAAATTAAAACCCCCTTCTCTCCCCATCTTCCACGCCCTGGTGCTCGGCCTTTCCCTCTAAGAACCATTCTACCAGGTTGGGGTGGATAGTCCCGGACCATTGTACGCGTTTACATACACGTGTGCACAGTCACACGCCTGCATCCACATGCATCTACACACGTACATTCATAGCACACACATATATGCACATACAATGTCTTTTCATAAATGGGATGGTAGGGGAGCTTTTATACGGAGGCTTGTTTTTTTCAACTAAAGAAAATATCTTAGTGATATTTCTATGTCGGTACATTCAGATCTGCCTTGTCCTTTTTAACAACCATATAGGTTTTTAGAAAAATTAAACACTACTGTTGATAGAGATGTGGAAATACGTAAACAGCATAAAAGGGCTTGATGTGGAAAGTCAAGGTTTTCCGACTTCTTCCCTGACCTGCCATTTCCCGTCTCTGGAAGCAATCACTGTTAAATTCTTCTGTATCCTTTTGGAGACTTCCTTGCATATTGACAGACATATTTACCTTTTTTTTTTTTTTTTTTTTGGTTTGCTTTTAAGGAAATGGGACGATAAACTAATCATTCTGGAACTTGCTTTTAGATCTAATCCTATTGTAAACACGTTTCTATGGTATACACCATTACTTAATTCTTTCTAACAGCTACTAAGCATTCCGCTGTATAAATGTATCATAATTTATGTAATTATTCCTCTACTGATGGAAATTGAAGTTGTTTCCAGGTGTTTTTTTTTTCTATTTTAAATAATACTATATAATATATGTCCTAGCAGTAGAACTGTTGGCCAAATGGTACACACATTTTTAATTATTGCTAATTGCCCTCCCAAAAGACTGTACTCACTTACATATACCCCTGACAGTGTGTAAGAGAATCCTCCCATGCGAAGGAAGAGAGATTTATAAAAGGCTCAAACACTGTCCCTCTGTTCCCCAATACGCTAATTGATACATACAAGTGAGCGGTAAGGGAGGTCTCCGGTGATCCACCCGGGGGTCACACTCATTTTAATTAATAACCTAAATGAGCACGCAGATGGTGGAAGAAACACACTGGAAGGTAATATGAAGCTTCTCAGGGGGCTAGCTAATAGGACAGGCGACAGAATCAAGATGTCAAAAAAAACCCTCTTGACAGTAAGCAGTTACGGGACATGCTGATGAGATTAAATTCAGTATGGACGACGCAAATCCCTATGTTTGGGGACAAATCCAAACTGCACGAATACAGGATGGGGAAGGCCAGCGCTACAAAGCAGGAATTGGCGCCCGTTTCGCCCATCAGGAAGCTGAGGCTTGGAGAAGTTGAGTCATCAACTGGTGAGTGACAGACCCGAAGCAGGAACCCAAGCTTGTTTGACTCCAAAACGGTCTACACACTACACGCGCCATGACCACCTCGCGGTCCAGGAAGAGCCCATGTGAGAAAGACTGCGGTGAGGGGTGAGGCTTCCGAGAAAGAGAGTGTGCAAAGGACAGAAGGGGACGAGCCTGCTCCACCCTGCGGCTGTGGGGGGTGCACCTGGAGCTCCGAATTCAGTTCTGAGCACCTCAACTTAACATCAACCACCTCTCCGGGTGGCCAAGGAGCAGCAGTGAGGCTGGTAGTAAGTGGAGCGGTGTCCAGGTCTTAGAAAAACAGCAGATGTCCTGGATGTCCTGCTGAAGAGGGCTAGGCCGTATGCTGTGGGCTCCCAAAAATGTAAACAGAAACTCTGAGTGGAAAATGTACATGATGAATTCTGTCCAATAAGAAGAACCCTTGGAACTTCCTGAGCAACGAGGGTGGGAGGGGAGGGGCCGCAGAATGATGTAATCATCGATGGCCAACGATTTGATCGATCATGCTTATGTGCTGCAACCCCTTTGTGGAGGGGTCCTGGGGCGGTTCCAAGGTGCTGGGAGGGTGGTCCTCCCAGCAGGAGCAGGGAACATCCGTGCCCGGTGCATCTCTCCCATTTGGAGGCTCCTACGTCACACCCTTTGTAATCAACTGGTGATAGTAAGTAAATTCTGAAATTCTGTGAGTTGTTTTAGTAAATGATTGGACCTGAGGATGGGGCGGGGGCAGGGGTGGTGTGTGAGAACCCTGACTCTTAGCCAAGTGGGACAGAAGTGTGGGTGACCTGGGGACCTGATACTTGTGTCTGGGGTCTGAAGTGAGGGCAGTCTTGTGGAGCTAACTCTGAGTAGTTAGTGTCAGAATCGAACTCAACTGTGGGACACTCAGCTGGTGTCCAGCGGAAAACAACTGATGGATGAGGAAGCCCGTTTCCCTTTCCCGCAGATGCATTCAAGCGGGGGCTGATGAGCTCACTGTGGCCAAGCTGCTGCGGGGACTCGTGCCTCGGTGGGGGCCTGGCCTAGATGAACTCTAAGGCAGCAAGGAATAGGCACCGGATGGGCACTGATCTGCAAGCTTCTTACTGGTCCATGGCCAAGCGTATGGAGAGCAAGCATCTAGGAACATTTATAAGCAATTTGACGCTCCTGTGACACCAAAGTCATGTTCAGTGGATTCATTTCTTTAAATAGAATCCAGACCTATCCGGGTATAATGGAATTTGGTGGGGAGTTATAACAACAGGGTGCTGTATACTGGTTGTGCATAGTAGGGCCACCCTGAGTTCTGCTACCAATCGGAAATAAAAAACAGGTCCTTTATCATCAGTGGTCTCAGAAACACTGCTCAGAGGCCCTGGCCTCACTGTGACACACCTGGGAACCATCCTATCCAAGTAGGGCTTTTCCTCTCACTTTGCACCATGCCCCTTCAATGTCCCCCCCCCCCCCCGGTACTTACCAAAATTTGTTATCCTCTTATGTGTCTGTGTTACTGTTTTTTTTTTACTGCTTCTCCTGCTAATCTATGAGGCCACCGAGAAATGAGCCAGAGAATGAAGGTTGAATGATTGTTTGACATATTACAGGAAAGGTACTCCTGATCCAGCTTTTGTGTTTGGTACGATGGGATAGGTTGTTCAGCCAAGACTCTCACTGAAAAAACTAAAACTACTAGAAAAATATTAAAAACATCTCCTCAAAAGCCCTGCAGTGCCTGTAAGATAGTCAGGAATTACCAGCCCAAACAGGTGAGTGGGAAGCCAGAGAGGTAAGAGGACCGTGGATATCTTTTTAGCTTGAGGGTATTTGTCAATCCTGCGGAAACTAAACTTGGGGCAAGAAGGCAAAGAATCAAAACCCCAGGCCTGCTGAAGCAGGTAAGTCTAATAGGAGACCTGCCCACATTACACTGGGGCCCCAAAGGGCCATGCATGGAAGGAAAACGTGAACCCGAAGAGACCCCTCTACCCCAAAGACTAGAGGCAGGTTGCCCCAGTGCAGAGCAGAGCTGAGCGGGGAGTGCCTCTGAGGTGCTGTGTCCACAGGCCAGGCTTCACGTAAACGTTCAGCTCCGTTCCGCACCACGCAGGTGGTTTGGGAAGTCTCAAGCTGGGAATTTAGCTTTTGGTGTCTGGCAAAAGAAAATGTGAACTCTTACTCCGATTCTGACATCAACTCGAATTTCTTTCTTCCCCACATCCTCAAGCATTTCTCCAACACCCACTGGGTGTTCTGAAACGCCACTCCATTCTGACATTATCTGCCTGGAGACAGCCTCAGGTCCCACCGGTGAAGGTCTCCATCCCACCAGACGGCCTTCCCTCCACCACAGATGTCAATCTCAAGTCCAGGATGTCACCTGTCCTTCTGACCAACTGGCTACTGATCAGAGGTTCCAATGACCCCCTCCTGTGTTTGATTAATTTGCTAGAGCGGCTCACAGGACTCAAGAGGAACATTTTACTGACTAGACTACTGGATTAACTACTAA
This sequence comes from Mungos mungo, assembly GCA_004023785.1. Taxonomy (NCBI): domain Eukaryota; kingdom Metazoa; phylum Chordata; class Mammalia; order Carnivora; family Herpestidae; genus Mungos; species Mungos mungo. Next base: position 105,428 of record PISW01002574.1, on the reverse strand, counting down.
CTAGATGTCTTACACAAGAACGTAATTCAGGAAGAGCCTGATGGAAACTGGAACCGGCTCATAGGATAAGGTATGGGGATGCCCTCTGGACCTGCCACTCTCCCCACACCTCCCTGCGTCCCCACCCGGAAGCTCTCGGAACTCCGCCGTTTGGGTGTTTATGGAGACGTCATCGATTGATTAAATCACTGATTGAGCTGTGATTGAAGAAATCATTGGCTGTTAGCAAGTGAACTCAATCTTCAGCCCTTCTCTTCTCCTTGGAGGTTGGGAGTCGGGGGCGGGATGGAAAATTCTACCGCCTGTAATTGTGTGGGAAATTTCTCAGGTAACCAGGCCCTCCATCCCTAGGGGCTTTCCTACAGTCACTTCATTAATGTGACAAAAGACAACTTTATCGCCCTCTCACTTAGGACACTTAAGTGTTTGGGTACCTCTGTGTCAGGAAGTGGGCCAAATATACAGTTCTTATTTTGAATCACAATGTAACACTTCCTACCCAAAGGCAGCCAGTTTTATCCTCCTATTGGTCCTGAAAATTCGTCTTCTAGAACACCACCGGCACACCATTCGGTGGCTGCGCACCCGGAGACACCCACGACCCTGCCACACCATGAGCACAGACCGCAGTTCTCGGTCACGACGGTAAAACCAGTGTACTGACCATGTGTAAAGAAGTCAAGGCAAATTCGACATTATCTTCAAGGAACAATAAGTATAAGAAGAGACTGAGCCGGGGCGCCTGGGTAGCTCAGTTGGTTAGGTGTCCGACTAGATTTTGGCTCAGGCCATGATCTCACGGTTCATGAGATCAAGGCCCGGGTCAGGCACTGGGTGCTGACAGCATGGAGCCTGTCTGGGATTCTCGGTCTCCCCGTCTCGGTCTGCCCCTCCCCTGCTCGTGTCCTCACTCTCTCCCTCTCCCACGAAATTAACAAATAAAACTTAAAAAAAAAAAGAAGGAAGTGACTGAGCCACTTTGAACTAGGCAATGTTTCTTCAAAATGATATGAAAAGCACGAGCGACACAAAGAAAAAAATAGACGGACGAGACATCATTAAATTTAAAAACCTTCTACGCTTCAAAGAGCACAATCAAGAAAGTGAAAACACACAGCCTGTGGAGTGGGAGAGAATTTCTGCGAACCGCATATCTGATAAAGGTGTAGGACCCATACGGTATGAACAGCTCTTAAAATTCAATAAAAAAAGGAGAAATAGCCCAATAATGAAATTACTTTGCAATTTGTTTCTTTGTGCATTTGAAAAATTTTAAAGAGCTCCCTACATTGTCCCTTCTAGTGCACCGATGGCTTTCACTAATTCCGAGCAAGCCAGCTTTTTTCCCCTCTGAGTCTCATGTTGCACTAAGGTCTTTTATCAGGGTGAACGTTAACTGGCCGGAGGCTTTTAACTGACGGCCATCAGTACAAAACACGGGCGCAGTGCTCCAACTCAGCACTCTCGCTCAGCGGTTCTGGGAGGAACAAAACTGCAAACAATATTTGAGCCTTGCTATCATATTTCCCAGAGAAGCAATCTGAGACAGGGCTGTGTTTTGAACACAACAGACCACAGTGATTTGTGAAATCAATAACTCCACCAAATGGTTCCAAAGAGGTCAAGTGCACTGCCCGCGGTCATGCTGCTGGTGAGTTGTGGACTCACCATTTGAACCCAGGTGGTCTGACTCCAGAGCCTCCGGAGGCGATTTCTCATCCCCGACCAGGTCCAGAAGGTGTGCTCTGGCATGCGGCTGGGCCAGGTGTGGAGTGCTTGGTGAGCTTAGGAGCACATGTATGTCTTTCCTAGGAAGTGTGGATTTCCTCTAGAGAGAGGCTCTGGGAGGGGGCAGAGCGCTGCTTACGTGGGGTGCGGAAAGTCCGGTTCAGTTTGCTCATTCGAGGCTGGGCTGACGTTCTGCAAAACTTTTGGTAGCACAAGGATGTCTTGAGGCACAAAATCCTCTGGGGTCTCTTAGTACCTAGGTTCTCACACTGGAAACTCTGCTTGGTGGCTGCTAGTTTTGTGGGCCCTGGAGAATGAAGACAGTGTCTCTGCTCCTGGCTTAGCTCCTGGGACACAGTTGGCTGCCTGAGTCTGCGGGTAATAAGACTGTCTCGTTTCAGGAGCTGGGCCATCGGGGGAGGGCTGTTTCCAAGTTTCAGAAGCAAATTCCCCTGGGAGTTGCTTCCTCTGTGTGGGTCAGCTGATATCACTTTGGAAAAGGAGAAGGTGGGCTTCAGAGGTCCAGCCTAATACAGCGTGGGCTCCTTGTGCTGCCCAGAGCAGTGGCGAGGACACCACGTCTGGGTGTGTGAAGTCAAGGCCACAGCTGAGACCAGAGGTACCTTCCGAGTGCTGTGGCCTTGCAAGTTCAATCCGCAGGCCTTCACCCGAACCTGATAGAGGCGGCGGTCAGGACAGCAAGGCCGGCAGCGACCGTGTCAACAACCACAACCACGATCGCCATTGCAGCCACCACTCAGCGAGTGCTTACTACATGGTGGGCATAGTACCAACGGCTTTACCAGCGTGGCTCACTGATTCCTTTCAATAATCCTGAGACACTTTCCATTCTGTGGATGAAGAAGCCGAGGCTCGGAGCGCCTGGGCTTCTGGCTCGGGGACATGCAGCTACAAGGTGGGGGAGCTAAAACTTGAACCCAGGCTTGTCTGACTCCAGAGCGGGGGTGGGGGGCGCTAAAGCACTCTGATGGCCTCTCTCTCAGAGAGGCAGCAAAGAGGGAGGATGGGGGATGATCCCAGACTCTGAGTGTAGTTCTAGACCTCCAAGAGCGGAGTGGGCAGTGGAAGTCTGAAGAAAGGCAAGCAAGGTGAGTCCCTGAGGCCGGCAGCAAGGAAGACCAGGGGACCCCAGACAGAGGGCTTGGGCCCAAGGACGGCGGACAGGCACCCTGCCCTGAGTAAAGATGGCATGGGGCAACTGCAGTAACTCTTGTCCCTGCTGTACCCTGTGTTGCTCGTATGGCCGAGCCGAGCTGACCAGCTTGGCAAAGGGGATGAGCTGGGATTCTGGGTCCTTCCACAAAGGCGTCATGGCTGTGAATTCTTCTTCGATTCCATTGCTGGCAGACTACCTTTATGTCTCCCTGGCTTTATTATAGATCTTTATTTTTTAATGTTTATTTATTTTTGAGAGAGTGCAAGTGGGGGAGGGGCAGTGAGAGAGGGACAGAGGATCTGAAGCAGGGCTCGAACTCATGAACCACGAGATCATGACTTGAGCTGAAGCTGGGCGCTCAACCAACGGAGCCACCCAGGTGCCCCGATTATAGATCTTTCAAAGGGTTCCCATCACCCTATTACTAGCACCATCCATACAAAGAACAATGGTATTTCCCCTTTACGTCTGCTTCAAGCGAAACTCTGAAGAGCTCCATTTAGCTCTTCCTAGGCTGTGTTTAGGCAAGTGTCCTGTGGTAATGAGCATCACAAACTCCTCGCTGCTGTGTCACAAGTGCCACAGCCGGGCCTTAGCTCCTGGTGCTATAATCATGTGTTTATGACGACAAGTGGGGAGGGGACTTCCTTACCTCATCTGAAGAGCCATTTTCCACTCTGAATCTTCCAGCTCTTTGGATGGCTCCATCGGCGTCACTGGAAATAAGCTACGAGACAAGAGAGCTCTTGGTTAGGTAGCTGGGTCACCATGGGCAAAGCCCTTCTGTCTGTCTGTGTCCGTCCTACACGTAAGCCAAATCCCATGAGAGCTGGAGGCCCCAGCCTGGAAGATAATGGTCTTTCTGAAGCTCTGTCAGCCAGGCCCTCACACAGTCGGCCCCCACAGTCTTTAGGAAGCTGAAGAGTGAGGATCCCCCGCGCCCCCACAGCCCGCAAGTGTAGGGAAACAAGAGCGTCAAATCTAAATGTGAACATTTCCAATAAAACCTAAACGTGAGCATATTCCCAAACTGGAAACCACTAAAGGGATGCTCTGGAAAAACAACCTTACTACACATCACATGTGGACAAGGGCAGCTCACAGATGGCAAAACCGAAAGAAAGCCAAGTCTCAAGTTCGGCTGTCTTCACAGGAAAGCCTAAAAAACAATTAATGGCTGGCATGAACTCAAGGCTCTGTGAACATCACAGAAAGCTCTTGTGGCTCGGTTTGAAACGGTCTCCAAAAGGCCAATTAGCCCCTTCTGAGGCAGGCAGGCCCTATTTGAGCTTTGGCAACATGACGCTTGCAAATAGGCCGTTTTCAAGGAACTCACTGGTAGGGCGAGATGAAAGAGATTGCGGCCTCGAGCATCAGTCCTGAAATTACTGATTCAAGATTTCATTTATTTTCTCCCCAAACTCATAGATTTCTCAGTAGCAACTTGGAAAAATGACATGTCTTTTTTTTTTTTTTTTTTAACCAATCTGCCCACCATTTGTAGCAAAGATGTGGCAAGAATTTCCATTTCCCAGACTCATTAGAAAGCGCTTGCCCCGGGGGTGGGGGTTGGGGGACACTTGTTACCTCTCTAACTCAAGGCTCACCTGGTCAAACAGATACACAAGTTCTTAAGAAAGATTGTTAGATCATAGTTTCGCTCGTGTTAAGAGACGTGAAGGTGTGGAAATGTAAAAAAAATCAGGGGAAATTCTATAAAACTTCCCAAGGACAATAATTTGCAAAAGGCTGATAAAATCTTTTCCACGATAAATATAAAAATAACAGTCTCTACTATTTATTGAGCGTTTCTCCATGCTGTGTTCTCTTCTGACCTTCACGTGCATGATTTTATTTAACTCTCAAAACAGCTGTACAGGTGGGTGCCATCCCTGTTCTCATTTATCAGTGAGGAAACTGAGGCAGAGAAAGGTAAAGTAACCAGCCGTAGTCACATGCTGGTTAGTATATGGTAGGCCTGGGAATGTGACCACAGGCGGGCAGACTTCAGAGACCTATTATGTTCACCTAACCATTCTCCGCGGAACGTCCGTGAAAAGGGCCAGGTTTGAAACTTGCTCTTTATCCTGCAAAACCATTTCTAAAAACAAATGCAAGGATTTTTATATGTATGTCTAGCTATTTATGGCATCAGATTATTCCACGGTCGGTAAACTGAAGATGAGCCACAGAGGCTGTGTGGTAAGGAATTTATCGCCTGCCCAGGGCACCTGGGTGGCTCAGTTGGTTAAGCGTCTGACATTGGCTCAGGTCATGATCTCATAGTCCGTGGGATCAAGCCCTGCATAGGGCTCTGTGCTGACAGTTTGGAGCCTAGAGCCTGCTTCGGATCTCTGTCTCCCTCTCCCTGCCCCTCCCCTACTCACTTGCGCACACATACTCTCTTCTCTCTCAAAAATAAATAAACATTAAAAAAAAAAAGGTTAAAAAAAAAAGAAGTTAACCCTACCCAACAGAAGTGTGGCCTTTGGCCTTGGCTCCTGAGAGGTGATCTCTAAGCCCTGGGAATGTTCTGCAGGAGGGTCTGTTTCCTGGGACTTTGAGCCACGCCGGAAAATAGCCTGACTTGTGGTGGGGCTTCGGGTTACACGGTATGAGCTCTGCCTCTGGACCCCAAGACTCAGGTGTGCCTCCCTGGTGCACGTATGTCACATATCTTTGCCAGGAGGAGTTCATGCTCTCCGTGACCCCACGGCGAGAGGACACCAGGAAGCTGCATTTGGAACCCTCCTGGATTCTGTCCTGTGTGCCTGCCTGTTCCCTTGGCTGATCCTAATCTGTAACCTTTCACTGTAATAAGCGAGCTTCACAGCCTTCCCTAGACTCCGTGAGTCCCCTTCTGGAAAATGGTTGAACCCGAGAGTGGCCCTGGGAACCCCTGGACTCCACAGCTAATGTCAGAAGTGAGGTCTGGTGGGCCATGGCCTAGTTTAGAGAGGCCAATTCTAAAGTACAAGGGCAAGAGGAACGTAGGTCTCCTGGGGTCACTGCCATGTTCACGGGGGAAAGTACAGAGGATTCAGTGTCAACTTCTTCTTTGCCTGTGAGCTTCTACTCACGGCCTGTTAAAATATTAATATTTAGGTCATAGCAAAGAGGTTTCAAGTCAAGTGTTCTCAGTATTGGCTGCCTCGAGGGCTCTGGGGGAAGTGTTCCGAGGTCACATCTGGAGAGAAAGGAGCTGCCATCAATTAATTATGTCTGACACAGGTGTCTAAAGAGACAGGGGGATGAGCACTCCCCAGAATTGGAGGTTGGTGGATACAGTCCTCTCTCGAGCTAGTAACAACCAGAACTCAAAGACGGGCGGAGAGCTGACAGGCATCCACTGATTCACTCATTCATTCACATAACAAACACAGACTGTCTGCCACTATATTCCAGACACTGACACGGCACAGGCAATAAGGCCCTTTCCTGTGCTGGGATCCAAACAAGAAGGTTATTGCTCGTCTTGCTTAAAAGGTTCAAGAAGTAGAAAGGAAGAACATGGTCAGTGACCCGATGGCTGAAAGGAATTTGGCTCCCTGGACCTAGGATCATGAAACCCACAGGCACTGAACTCAGGCCTCAGGCTGATCGGGTTAACTCTGTCACCTTTCCCGCCTCTACCACCAGCATCGGCACCCACGTTGCTGTCATCTTTCCCCCGGATGACTGCAACTGCCTCCTGTCACATGGATGCGCCCCAGGCGCCCTGGCTTCTCTCTGCCCCAGTCTGCACACCGCAGCCGGGCGATTTTGGCAACCTGCAACTGTGACCATCCCGCGATCTCACCTCTGTCCACACTGCTCCTTCCCCCCGGAGGACGTGCAGGGCAGGCTCTCTCCCATCTTCCCCTGAAGAGCTCCTGCTCACCTTTCATATTCACTGCAGTCAGGGGACTTCCCCGCCCTCACCGCCTGGGAAAAGGACCCCGTGGTAAGTTCCAGAGCACTCCCGCCCAGCTGTGAGTTGCATTTCTTTGTGTGATTACTTGATTCATGCTGTTTCTCCTCACGTGCTCCCTCTACTCCTCACCCATAAATGCCACGGAGCAAGCGATTATGTTGGTTTTTCTCCCCACTGCATCCCCAGAGCTAGGCACACAGCCTGGAGGTATAGATGTTCACTAAATACTTAGCAAATAAGAAATACATGAATGGACAGAGGCCAAATTCCTACTGAAATGACCAAAGGAATATAAAAATGTGGGCAAGGCCTATGCCAGTCCTGGAAACCAGAGGTTCATGATGTAAGCAAGAAATTTCCAGGAGATTCTACCAGGTCTATTATAAAGGAAAGACCAAAGTGAAGGACAGGCCAGAGGACCTAAATCACCACGTGCAAGGGAAAGTGAGGCTTCGTGGTAACTGACTCGGATCTAGCGCATCAGAATCATCCCCTGGGCTGCTGCTGGCAGGGCCTGCCTTGGGGGGGTGGGGGTGCGGGCAGTAGGTGGGCAGGCAATTTAGAGGTCATGCTGGCAAACTGATGTGGCCTTGGCATGCAGAACGGCAGTCCCAGTCCCCCTCATAGTCGGTCCAGGCAGCTGGCTGAACAAGGCAGAAAGTAGCATGCTGGCTGGTCCTGATGAAGACGGGTACACCAGCTGATGGGAAAGGAAAGAATGCTCCTATGGATTTGGTGATGAAGACAGTAATAATGCAGGAAAAAAATCCTTTTGATGAAGCAGAGAAGCTGTTTCTGCCCATAGTTTCCTTTCTGTTATTCCTTATACTGTGATTGGGCCAATTAAACTACAGGAAATTGAAACTCTCCCTGACGTTGGAAGATTTTGACTCAGGAATGAAACCATGTCTATCAGAACCCATCTAAATGCCCAATGCCACACAACACAGAAGCCCCCTGCCCCAGCTCTTCCTTCATGGTGCAGAGTTCTGGCCACCAAAATACACTCTTGGCCATCTTCTATGGTAATGGGGTGAAGTGTCCCCCAAGGTGGCTGTTTGGCTGAATTCCCTTCACTTGAAGGTGGGTCAAAGTCCCAGGTGGCATGTAGGGAGCTAGGCCCTTGTGCCTCAACTTCTCCTCTAGAAGATACCAAAAGGAACAATGAACAAATCCCAGGAAAAGCAAGGGGAAGATATCAGTGAAAGATCAGAGTGGAAATGATAGATTTAAGAAGGTGGTTGAATCATAAACACATCCAAAAAATCACCGGCAAGTCTGACTTTAAAAAGCAAAGAACAAACACAAACGCAGAGCCATGATAAGGAAAATATAACTAAGGAGAAAGAGATTTGTTTTTAAAAGCAGGACAGAATGCCCCAGGAGACCACGCAAGCGTGACCCACGCCTCCAAGGAAACGGACCTCCTCCAGGAAGAAGCACATAATGAAAACTGGCTTCAGAAATGAAATACCAGTGGCCACATGCAGAGCTGGGGCGGTAGCCAGAACACGGCCCCACAGAGGGGGCCCTGGCTCAGAGGGGCTGCTGAGGGGTCCGGGGCTCCGTCCCCTACACGACAGCACGTGCTCACTCACAGGGAAGTCGCCGCCAAGGGTCCCCTCAAAGGAGAAAGGAGCAGAATCCATCTGCATGTGTCTTGCTGCAGAAGTTCAGGAAAGTGGGGTTAACATATTCATGACATCAGTGATAGGACGAAAAGGGGGCAGGATTTTTATTTTATTTTCCTTTATCTTGTCTCCGATTTGTGTGGTGTGATTTGGTCACACCAGTGGAAGGGCTGTGCTGAGGAAACCTGCCCGAAAGAGATTTGATTTGCGGGGGCAAATCAAACGACCTCTTGGCTAGTGAGGGGCTCCTTCCAAGTTCTCGCCCCGTCCTATGCTGCAGCCATGGCCCCATTTAAATTTATTTCTGCACCGCTTACAAAAGAATAAACCAATGTTTGCTTCCTCAGGGGCACATTCAGATGCTCTGTGGTTCCATGTGGCTACGACAGTACAAATCACAAATTTCTGCAGGTCCAGAAAGTTCTGTCAGACAGGACTATGATGTGCTGGACATGGAGGCCACGCTGGGTGGCGGGGACCAAACAGGCTCCTCAGGCTGAAACTCCATCAGTTAGTTAAATACACTAAAAACGCTGGAAATTCATGGAAATGCAATACCTTGCGTAGAGGCTTTGGTCCAAACCCAGCCAACCATGATGGATTCACTTGACACTAAACTGTGTTCAATGTGTTAGATGTTTTACTTCTGGAAAAAAAGGTAATATCCAAGCAATTATATCCATTTGTATGATTTAATAAATTAATTTAAAAGAAAAAAACCCCATAAAAAACAGGAAGCATAAAACGTTATTCATTGACTACTGTAAGTAACAGTATGATTCCTTTAATATTATAGGCAATTAAATGAGAATATTTCCTAAGTTAATGTGAATATGTAATTTTTCAAAAACCAAAGGCTCTTTTTCTCTTAATTGCTTTGGTTCTTTGGGCTGGTGTCTGTTTCCATTCTAGGATTCCCTGGGATCTCTCTCTTTTTTAAAGTTTATTTTGAGAGAGAGAGAGAGTGAGAGAGCATGCCCGTGCACAATGGAGGGGTAGAGAGAGAGAGAGGGAGAGAGAGAATCCCTGACAGTCTCAATCCCACAATCCACGAGATCGTGACTTGAGCTGAGATCAAGATTTGGAAACTTAAAGGACTGAGCCAGCCGGGCGCCCCCACCCCCACCCCAAGACCTCTGTTTATCATGCACTGTGTACTTCACATTCCGGTACGTAAATCACAGGAACAGTATTTTAACCTAGAAAAAGATATCTCAGAAATTTAACATACATCTTAAAAAACAGTACTTCAGATTTCTTAAAAAAATTTTTTTTAAGGGACACAGGGGTGGCTCAGTCGGTTGAGCATCCAACTCTTGGTTTCAGCTCAGATCATGATTTCACGGTTCATGGGTTTGAGCCCCGTGTTGGGCTCTGTGCTGATAGCACAGAACCTACTTGGGATTCTCTCTCTCCCCCCTCTCTCTGCCTCTTTGCCTCCCTGCACCCCGCCCCTTCCACAGTGCACAGGCATTTGCATGTGGCGAGGGATGGAGGGACAGAGACAGAGGGAGACCCAGAATCTGAAGCAGGCTCCAGGCTCTGAGCTGTCAGTCCAGAGCCCAATGCCAGCCTTGAACTCAAGAACTGTGAGATCATGACCTGAGCCAAAGTTAGACGCTTAACTGGCTGAGCCACCCAGGCGCCCCAATATTTCATATATTTTAGATTTCTACACCCTCACCTCCCCATCTCCTTTCTTTATAGTGAGGGGTTCTGAGTGTGGGTTTCAACATCCAATGGTTCAGGTTCAAATCTCAGTTCTGTATTTATTAGTTGTGTGACCTTGGGAAAATAACTCAATTTTTCCTCTCTAAATTTATCTCTAAAATAGGGATAATGATTGTAGCCACTTCCAGGAATGTGGACAACATCCAATAATATAAAACATGTAATGAGTCTAGAACAGTACCTGGACATAGGGAGTGCTCAATAAATGTTATAACAATATTTATACTAATACTAATAACAAGATGATTAATATAAAATTCCCTGATTGGCACCCCAATGTGTACCCCAATATTTATAGCAGCACTTTCAACAACAGCCAAATTATGGAAAAAACCTAAATGTCCATCAACTGATGAATGAATAAAGATGTGTTATATATATACAGTGGAATACTACATGGCAATGAGAAAGAATGAAATCTAGCCATTTGTAGCAACATGGATGGAACCAGAAGGTATTATGCTGAGTGAAATAAGTCAGTTAGAGAAGGACAGATATCATACGTTTTCACTCATGTGTGGATCTTGAGAAACTTCACAGAAGACCATGGGGGAAGGGGAAAAAAATAGTTACAAACAGACAGGGAGGGAGGCAAACCACAAGAGACTCTTAAATACAGAGAACAAACTGAGGGTGGAATGGGGGGGTGGGGGAGAGGGGAAAATGGGTGATGGGCACTGAGGAGGGCACTTGTTGGGATGAGCACTGGGTGTTCTTTGTAAGCCAATTCGACAATAAAGTATATTCATAAAAAATAAAATAAATAAAATTCCCTGATTATTATAGTTAGTATGATTAAACTGTTTTAATGCTTAATTTAAATGCCTGTAAGCTCTGTTTAAACATCTGTCTAGCAAACATGAACAAGAACCTATTTTTCAAGGTCTGCGCTAACTGCTGAACTTATAAAGACAAACGCAACACGGCCGCTGCCCCAGAGGAGCCCAGAGCCTGGCGGGCGAGAAACACATATAAACAGATAAATCACCACACAACCTGGTTAAATGTCATAACAGCAGCAGGAACGGGGTGCTGGGCGAGGTCAGGGGCCGGAGGGACCAACTCTGCCTGGGGGAACTGGAGAAGGTTTCATTGCTCTAATGAAATTTATTCGGGAAGGTGTACAGGACCTTTGAGAAATGATTTCCAATGGAAGCAGAGTCTTTAAACTACAAATGCGAGTCAAGAAAACCCATTTGACTCCGTTGATGCAAATCACAGACATACACACACCTATACACACACACCTGACTTAGAAAGTAGTACTCACAAGGAATGAAAGAAAGTTTAAATGTTTCTATCAAAAATAATTGTTGGGACACCTGGGCGGCTCAGTCGGTTAAGCGTCTGGCTCTTGGTTTTGTTGTAGGTCATGATCTCACCGTTTGTGAGTTTGAGCCCTGCGTTAGGCTCTGCGTTGACAGTGTAGAGCCTGCTTGGGATTCTCTCTCTTTCTTTTTCTCTCTCAATATAAATATACAAACTCTAAAAAATTGTTGAATTATTATTTTGGACACCTGGAACTAATATCACACTCTATGTTGGCTATACTTCAGCAAAAGAAAAAAAAGACGGGGAGCGGAGGTAAATGGGGCCTAAAGATGGGTAGAATGAGCCACCCCCTGACTGGTGAGTGCTGCGCCTGGACCCCATCTCCTGGTCACTCCTGGGTCACTTCCGCTGCCTGCAGGGAGAGGCAAGGGCAGGGGTGTAGGAACTAGAGATGCTTCTTTCTCCCTCTCTTCCTCTCGATCCTATTGTGCTTGTGCCAAGGGACAGGGGGAAGACTTGGGGGCTTGGGCAGCTGGAGAGCTGGCCACCAGCACGCATGTCAGAACACCCGGGTTGGTCAGAAGGGCCTCCAGCCAGGAGAACAGACGCTGGCTGAGGGGGAACCACCGAGGCCTCGGATCTGGGCTCAGACTCTTCATCATCACCATCATCACCCCTGGCCACCACCCTCAGCAAACACGGCGCCCACCACAAGGGTTCACCGGCTGTCTGGAGCTCATGTCTTCTGCTTTCTCAGAATGACCTCACTTACTCCATGGCTTTGCCACCCACTGCTAAAACCCCGAACATGCTCTCACTCACACTGCCACTGCTCTGTCATCGCATACTTAGCTTGTACCCCACTGTGGCATTTTGGGTACATGTCCTGGCTGGGACCCGGGGTCAGTTACAGTAACGCTGCGCTCATCAGCACACGGGGCTTGCGTGCTGAAACCTCTCCTCATCCCGCCCCCCCCCCATCCCCCGGCAAGCCCCGGCTCTCAGTCACCTGCTACCAATGACGTCCTCGCTCCTTCTCTTCTGGTTCAAAGGCACGCGAGTTTCCATGTGACCAGGCCCACAACAAGCTCAGGCTACTTGACCCTGGCCAGACCTGAGTTACCACTCCCTAATTCTTTTCTCTGTTCCCTTCTCACTTTCCAGGACATCTCCCACACTGTCGCCGCTGGTCAGTCACCATGTCATCATTCAGGTCCCACCCTTCCTTCAAAGAGCTGACCTCTCGATCTATTTTACTGAGAAGTCTGAGGCCAGTCAGGGAGCTGCCATCTCAAAATATATCTGCCTCGGTTTCCTCATTAAAATAATATCTGGCTATCAGTCCTTGATATACCACCTGCCAGGAAAACACCTGTGAAGATTCAGCATGAGAGATGATAGTTCCTGAGTCTCAAGAAAGGCTGCCCCCTCTCCTGGCCAAAATAGCAGGACTTCTCCTACGTACTATATGGCCAATGGAGAGACACACGTAACCACGGACTTTGTTGCCTGACACAGAGCAAATCTGTGGTGAGCACAGAAAGCCGAGGGCACCTGGTTCCTCCCTCCATGGTCCCATCTTGGCCGAGAGAGGTTGGGTCTGTATGAAGGGTCACAACGGAACACTGGGAGTCATCCTTATACTGCGTGGGTACCGCATTTTAAGGTAGCTGCAGCCATAACAGCACCCCTTTTTTTAGCTCAAGAAAACACTGGGAAGGAAGTGGGCAGGGAGGGAGACAAAGTCCATGTTAGACAATGCAGTCTTCATGAGCAGAGTGCCACAGGTAGGAAGACAGACAGGAGTCCTGGAGCAAAGCATCCCGGGAGTATGGTATTGCCGCTACGCCCAAGGGCGAAATGGTCAACCTCGTCATAATCTCCATCCTACCCTTTAATCCACGCAGACACCATTTTCTCAAGCTTTTGGGAAGAGCTGAGCACACATTACTTCAATACCCCTCTTCCTATCAGATTGCTATCTGTCCCCCTCCACCACCAAGGCCGGGCTACACATATAAATTCTAGAACCACGGGTTCAGAGCAGCCAAAGTCAAGCACGGAGAACATCCTATCTCCCTCCTGCAGATCTTTACAAGAGAAACCCCCGCCAGACGCTGGACATCGGTCAGGGAGCTCTGTTCAGCCACCGGCCATTCAGCTCTCAGCTCAGCGAGACGCGGTGCCCAGAAGAACAATGAGCGCTGATGGCCGGTCATATATTCTGTCTGTTGAAAAATACAAGGTCCAAGTACAAAGAGCTCTTTGTTTTTGTTTGACGATTTCTGTTAAAAACAACAGAACAAAAAACCTAACACGGGAGCTATGAAAAAAAAATGCTACATATGGTTTTGAAAACCAGAAAGGAGAGCACACCATTTTTTTTAAACCATGAAACCAAAATTTCAGGAAAGCAGCCGTTGTCCTCAGTAGGACAGAAGATAGAATCTTTGCAACAAGTGTATAAAGTTTTTGGAAGGGATTAAAAAAAGAGGACCAAAAAATACAAATGCAGGATTAACATTCTCACTGATGAGAAGCAAACTTCACTGTAGAAAACAGCAACAGTTTTATATTCATTATTTGAGATGCTTCCCCAGAATGGAAAGGAACGCAATGAAATGAAAACAATGAGAAAGAAAAGACAGTTAGAAACGGCTGAGAAAGAAGATCTTTCTTACTGTTTTGAGGGGGATGATGAGCCATAATCAAAGACACAACAGAAGAAAATATTCAGCCCTGACGTAAGACCAGGGACCAAGAATCGAAGGGATGCAATATTTTTGGCAAAAATTAATGAAAAGAGAAACACAGAGAAGTTACTGGAAACTTTATAAAATAAAAGAAGAAAGAACTTTAAAATAAAAGATCAAAGAAATGCAGGCAGGAAAGAGCACCAAGGAAGAAGATGATGAGCCGCCCCAGGCTTCTCTTTGGAACAGTGGAAGCCGGAAGATGACCATGATGGGTGGCAGAGTGTTCCTCAAGTTTATATTCATCTGGAACCTCAGAATGTCCCCTTATTTGCAAAGAGGGTCTTTGCAGATGTGACTCAGTTAAGATGAGGTCATACTGGATTAGGGTGGAACAGAAATCCAAAGGCTGGCGTCTTCACAGGAGAAAAGAGAGGGAGGCGCCGACGTAGGGGGTGGAGGGGTGGGGAGGTGGGAGCAGGTAAGTAGCCCTTGCAGTGATGGCTGCAGAGACTGAGGGAGGCAGCCACAAGCCTGAGGGATGCCAGGGACAGACAACCCTGGAGGCTGGAAGACGCCAGGCAGGATTTCGCGAGAACCTTCAGAGGAGAGGAGCAGGCAGGCCTCTGCCGTTGTCTCGATTTCGGGCTTCCAGACTCCAGAACCATGAGACAATACATTTCTGCCGTTCCAAGCCATCCACTCTGTGGTCATTTGTTACAGCAGGTCCATGAAGTGAATATAATATCAGGCCAGAATGCGTCAAGTTTTAAGAGAAAAAGGTGGTAATTTAGATAAACCAGCCAAGTCATTCTTGTGGAAAAAATTACGTGAGATGGTCTCAGGTATGTAATGCTTGAGAAAAGATCCCCTCATGTACTGCCTCCAACTTACCTGAACTCTAGGACAAGGACGCCACCGTGTTATTTCTGGAGGTAATCAGACATGAAGGAGAAAGAAGACATTTGTATGGGAGGAGAAAAAAATTGCTTGTGGAAGAGCATCGAAGCTTTCAAAAAGATTATACATTTTTTCTTTCTTTTTAAAAAAATGTTTATTTTTGAGAGAAAGAGAGAGAGAGAACATGAGCAGGGAAGGGGCAGAGAGAGAGAGAGGGAGACACAGAATCTGAAGCAGGCTCCAGGCTCTGAGCTGTCAGCACAGAGTCCGATGCGGGGCTTGAATCCATGAACGTTGAGATCATGACCCGAGCAGAAGT
This sequence comes from Mungos mungo, assembly GCA_004023785.1. NCBI lineage: Eukaryota > Metazoa > Chordata > Mammalia > Carnivora > Herpestidae > Mungos > Mungos mungo. Next base: position 90,064 of record PISW01002574.1, on the reverse strand, counting down.
CAGACGCTTAACCAACTGAGCCACCCAGGTGCCCTGATTGTATGTTGTTTTTAAGTAAAGATATCAGTAAAATATATAAACCCATTTTGTGTATAAGTGTAATTTCTAAAGGGGCATAAAAGTAAATCTTGATAGTGATTCTCTGTAGGTGGGAAGATTATATAGATGAATTTAATTTTCCTATGCTTTTCAGTACAATTCGAATTTTCTATAATAAATGTGTATTCATTTCACAATCAGAAAAGTATATTTAGAAGTATGTTGGCATGTACACACACACACAGACTGGGAAGTAATATAAAAATTCTGAGAAGAGAAAAAGAATCTATCAGACACCAGATTTTCAGAAAAAGCATTCTTTTAGCTAATACGCAGACCTCTGCCAGTGATCTAATGCCGCTGGGGACATAATAACAAAAGAAGCAAGAGCCTTGCCCACTCGAAAGGGCAAAACTGCCCACAGATAATTACAGTATAAAATATGAAGGGTGCCATAGAGAAAAGGCAAAGAAATGGAGGATTCTTGGGGGTGAAAGATGACTTTCCCGTAGAGGAAGCAGGTAAGGCTGCTGCGAAAACAGACCTGGCAGGTGCGTATTTCAAGAAGGCATTTTAGAAGGAAAGAGAGCCACAAAAAGGCCCCCAGCGCCTGGGTAATGGCGGGTAAGGGCCTGTTTGGCTGGATCCTGGGCCATATGAGCAAAGGCTCCAAAGACGAGCTGGAGAGAGACCCAGAAAGCCTTAAATGTCTGGCTAAGGAGTTTCTTCTTTATTCAATACACAAAGGAGGTTTTATGTTGGTGGTGCTACTGGTTTGTTTGCACCTGGATGATGTCGACAGAGCTGAATATCTGGGAAAGAACTCTTTACAGCATTAAGGAAACCAAAGCCCCCGGACCCAGGTTAATTATGGCTGAGCATTCTGGCAAACTCGATGCAACCTTATCAAAACTGGCTGAATGCAATCTTTTGAGATGTCAAGGAGACAAGACAAAGTGCCAGAAGCGCAGGGAAAGAGGAAATGACACAAATGCCACTCAAAGAAGGGAGTACACAGAAGCAAACATTCCTCTTCTTTCCTTCTTCTGTCTCCTTAAGAAATCAAATGGGAAACGGATAAGGACCTTGAAGTCACTTGGACAACGGAAGCTTATAGAAACTGTGAACCTCTCAGTCCATCCCAGACAGACTGAACCAGAACCTGAGGTTTAAACAAACTCATGAAGTGAGTTTTACACATAACAAAGTTTGAGGGGCCCTGGAGCAGGCCATAACACGGCAAGATGACAACTTTTCGGTACATACAACTTTTTGATAAATACAGGAAAACCTTGGTTTGCAAGCATAATTTGCTCTGGAAACACGCTTGTAAACCAAAGCACGTGGTATATCAAAGTGGGTTTCCCCATAAGAAATAACGGAAACTCAGATGATTCGTTCCACAACCCAAAAATATTCATATAAAAATGATTACAATACTGTAATATAACACAAAATAGTAAAGAAAATACAAAATATAAAGAAAAATAAACAAATTAACCTGCACTTCCCTTTGAAAACCTCAGGGCTGGTATGAGGGAGACCAGAGAGCGGAGGGTCATTGTGTAGGACGATTGTCACTATCGTAACAGAATCACTGCTGTCTACTGGCTCAGTGGAACCTTGTTTTTGCATGGGGGCCATTGTGTACCCTCATGGATGCTGACCACAGTATAGTATGTTTTTTTCTAATTTTTTAATGTCTTTATTTTATTTTGAGAGACAGAGACAGAGAGTGAGCAGGGGAGGGGCAGAGAGAGAAAGAGACACAGAATCTGAAGCAGGCTCCAGGCTCCGAGCTGTCAGCACAGAGCCCAATGCGGGGCTCAAACTCACGGACTGTGAGATCATGACCTGAGCCGAAGTCGGAGGCTTAACCGACTGAGCCCCCCAGGCGCCCCGACCACAGTATAGTATTAATGAACTCTTGTCATGTACTGTATTGAATGTAACTGGCAATAAGGCAGCAGAGGAGTCTGCAGGCAGCCCGACCCAGAATGAAGCAAAGCAGTCATGCCTAAGCTCGCTCTTGGATGGAAAAGCAAAGGACTGTCCATAGGTGCTGTGAAATGACAAAACATACACTGATGCCAGCTGTGGGCACCTTCCAATTTTCTGAAAAATCACTGATTTCTGCCAAACAGTGTCCCGAAACCGAGTATCCGAGATGGGAGGCCGTCACCCACAGTCGCACAGGGTGCGTGCGAGAGAAGAATCACTGGCTCAGTCGTGATCACGTGATGCCCAGTATCACGTACTACTCATAGTGCAAGACACCGCTCGTTTATCAGGTTCAAGTTTATGAGAAAGGTCTGCTCGTCTTGCGGAACACTCACAGAGCGAGCCACCCTCGATCGAGGTTTTACGGGACTGCCGAGGATGAGGTGGGGGTGAGGGCACCGAGCTCTCCAGCTTACTGGCTGTGTAGCCTTGAACAAGTTCACTAATCTCTCTGAACCTTAGTTATCTCATCTATAAAATGGGGTAGTAACACCTCATCGGGCGGGTGTGAAATTTAAATTAGCATACAGATATACATATTTCCATGCATGTGTGCGTGCGTGTGTATGTGTGTTTCTACCTACCACTCAAAAGGCTGTCTAGCATGGTATGGGCACATCCATGTGGGTGAAGTACAGTTTAGCCAAGAAGTCCATCTGGGATATACAACCAATAGGATTTGTAAGACACCGGACATGGGGTGCGGGGATTTCCTGGTTTCTGGAACTGGCGACTGACAAGAAGGTAGTACCGTCCACTCAGGGGTTTGGGGGCAGGGAAGAAGGACAGCCTGAGTTCAGGTTGGGGCATGTTGAGGTTCAGCTGCCTGTAGGCCGTCCTGAGAGAGGCATCCAGTGGGCATCGGGCAGATGGCAGTACATGGTGTGGACAGAGAACTGGGAAGAATCCAGGGATGTGTGAGTCACCAGTCTGAAGGCAGTGACTGAGGCCACGGGGCAGGAGAGATCACCAAGAAGGAGCATGTAGTATGGGGGGAGCAGTGTGTCTGAGATGGAACCCTGTCAAAATGCGGGGACCCTGCAGAAGAGAAGCTGAGGAGGTGAGTGACCAGGAGCGGCTAAAGATGAGGTGCGAGGAGGTCTCTGCGACCTCGGCAAGAGCTGGCTCAGCGGGGGACAAGACGGGGAAGCCTCCAAAGGAGGGATTCAGAAGGGAAATTGGGGAGCTATCACAGGGATCAAAAAAGAGAATTCAGAGCGCGGCTGAAATGCGCCCCCAGAGTAATTAAAAACTTCTCATCTCTTCAGCAAATGCAGCTTGAGATTATGATTTTAAAAGACCATGCACCACAGCAATGACTGCAGTAGACCGATTAAAAAGGCCAGAAAGCACACAATCCTTTTCTTATACATAAAGGAAGCCAAAGTCACTGCTCGAATTAAGTGAGTAAGACAGTTCAAGTTCAATATAAAAATGAGAATATTAGCCGTGACTCAACAGTAACAGTGGGTGTGAAACCAGAAGCCCTTTGTGGTCAGTCGGCCATGATAGGAATCAGGGCAGGACTTTCCCTAAATTCACCTGGTCGGGAAAAGCAAGGGAAGCAAACTGTAGAACCCACAGATGCTCTTAATATTCAGAGTCCACATGGGAAATTCTGGAAAAAAAAGACCAAATTCCTTTTCAACTTTAGCAGCCCTGAGAGAAGTGAAAAAGGGGTTTTCAAACGCGTGCGTGCGCACATCTGCGTGTGTGTGTGTGTGTGTGTGTGTGTGTGTTCATGGCTGTCTGATCCCACAGTTCTGATGGTGGACCTGTCTAAATCCAGAAGTAACAACAGGTTCTTAAAAAACACTTTCAGGGACACCTGTGTGGCTTAGTCGCTTGAGCATCCAACTTTGGCTCAAGTCGTGATCTCATGGTTCATGGGTTCGAGCCCCTCGTCGGGCTCTGTCAGTGTAGAGCCTGCTTGGGATTCTAGTTCTCTCCTCTCTCTCTGACCCTCCCCTACTCGTGCTTTCTCTCTCTCTCTCTAAAAAAGGCACTTTTAAAACAATGAAAATATTTTCTCTTCATGACAACAGTGTACAAAGGTATATAACATGATATACTTTTGAGCAAATTAAAAAAATTTACTTTTGCTATAACTGACGGTACCGACTTCTGAGCCCCGTCTTCCTGAATTCTGAGGGGGGGCAGGCGACAGGGGCGGGCCAGAGATCGCGCTGGCACAAGTGAAATGTCAGAGGCAAAGGATGTTACCCAACAAGGAAGACTGTGTGTTTGAGCCACACATGAGAAATAATGCTTCCTGGGCATGTGATAAACCACAATCAAGGCAGAAAACTTGATTTCCTGTGAAGAATTTACCAAGCAAACAATCTGTGAACAGTGTGTATCTCTGATTATCAAAAAAAATAAACTGTTATCCATTGGTCAGTATATTTGAAATATATATTGGTCACAATTTGGCAGTATTTTTATAGTAGGCCAGGGTACTGTATCCCACTAGTTGAAGACCACCGGAATCAATAATCAAAAGACCCCAGGACACCCGCAGAAGCTGTAGGAGCCAGAGATGAGAAGCTGAGCTATGGTCGCTACAGCGGCAGGGAGATCCCCTCGTGGGGAAGGACGTGGCAGGGCGGGGATGGGAGGCCACCAGGAAGGAAGAGCATGAGCATCCCTGGACCTGAAGAAGGTTGTGAGTGGAATATCTCCAATTCTAGGGGTGTGTGTGTGTGTGTGTGTGTGTGTGTGTAGGTAAACTCCAGACCCAAAGTAGGGCTCAAACCTATGACCCTGAGATCAAGAGTTGGGTCCTCTACGACTGAGCCAGCCAGGTGCCCCTCTCCAGTTCTAGTTTTGAAACTAGAGAGTACGATCATGCTGAATACTGTGGCTTTTTCCAAGATTTCTCCTGGGAAAATCGGGAGGACCTGTGTGGTGTTCTTACTACAGTGTGGGTTTAGCTAGTGGAGCTGGTATCATTTTGGGTCTCAGCTACCCAAGATGGTCACCAACTGGCTGGTCGAGTGGTGCACATTCTCCTCAGGTGCTGCTGATCTTAGGAAAGTAGGTCATAAGTCATACTACATCAACAAATAGGGTGCGGGGGAGACAAGGGTCAGAACCATCCCTGAACCTGACTACCATCAATAGGGGACAGAAGATACACTGTTAAGGGCTGGATAGGGAAATGCCTTGTTTGTTCTACCTTATTTTTTAAAATATTTAAAGCAGGTTGCCAAAATATATCTTTCTCAAAGAATGAAATTAGATACAGAGCAAACTCAGAACAAGGGCAAATTAGGTGTGGGTGAATAAAGTGAAAGCAAGAGAATCCCATTAGGACGCACGCTATAAAGTTCTTTAAGGTGGTGAGAGGCAAGCCATAAACAGGGCTCTGAGTCTCCTGGAGGCCAATTCAAAGAGGAGAAAGCCCTGGTCACTGACAGGACCCCCACTGCCTATAAAATTAGCAACAGAGCAGGTCATCAGGAGAAGCACCGTACTTCTTGGTCCAGAGCAAAACTTTCCTCATAGGCCCTCTTAAAAGAGACACTTTATGGCAGACAGAAAAATCCTCAAGGGCATTCTACAAGAGACATACCATCTAGATCCATATGGCTTCTTTCCCATTCTGTCCATCCGGCCAAGTGAGAGAGGTAATGCCAAGGCACAGATCAAGAGAAGCAAGTCTACGAGAGGCCAAGAACGGCAAGGCCAAGTGTTTGTAGCTATCCTGTGGTGGACGTTAATCCAGGAATTAAATTTAAGCCATTTATGGCATGGCTGTCTCTTTGGATAATTTCTTATCAACATTATTCTTAAAATCAAGCTTGTTAAGATTTGGCCCGAAGAGAGTTTGAAATTAAAAGGTTGAGCTAAAACCTAAAACAGAACTACTTACTCTGTGCTGTTGGTTAAGGGCCGAATTGTCTACTCCAACAATCAACTTCATGTCTTTGGAAAATAACCTAAAAACGGTGGCTTGGAGACTGAGTGGGGAGGCCCAGGGGCTCTTGGAGCCACACAGACCTGCGCTGAAATGTCACCTTTCTTGTTTCACTGGCTGTGGGACCTCTCTGAGATCATCAGGTAGATGGAGATCCATTCGGTATCCACAAATGTCCCCTGAGCAGACACGAGGTGAAGCGTAATGAAATAAAACCTACTGCCTACGCTTGTTTGTGAGGGTTAAATAGGTAAATGCGCCAAGCACTGAGCTCAGTGACCGGCACATGGTAAACATTCAATAAAGGCAAAAACTAATAATGGTAATAACAAAGGAAGAATCACAATAGAAGATTTCTGGCTCCATTATGATACATAGTTACACGTTGAAGGTCTCAAGGCTCTACATCACAGGAAATGGTCGCAATAATTTTAGCTTGGAAAAGTTTCAAAGTCAGCATTACCAATCACCCACCAAGACGCCAAAAATATCAGAAAAAGCACCCACACTTTTAAGCCGTGCTAACTTACTGGTAAACGCTCTGAGATAAACATGCCGGGAGGTACCTACTGAGTCAACCTGCTGGTGCAGACTTAGATACAAGCCGGTTCGCTTTTGGAGAACATCTACCAAAATTGAGAGTTTAGCTGCTGAATGGTGAAGTCTTGATTTTGTGTTGCTGGTACCCTAATCTCTCAATTGGCTAATACTGCACAGAATACCATTTCTCCCATCAAATGCCTATGAAAACAAAAAGCCCACTCAGCCCTGAACAGAGCACAAAAGCGCACTGTGGCAGGGACGCGGGGCAGGCAGCTACATCACTCATTAGCCAAGAATCATCTTCTGGACAACAGTCCCACAGGTTAAATTCAAATTCGTGTCTGAGCAAAACTACAAATCGCTACGTATCAGACTTCAAGAGTCCCCACGCAGATAAAACCTCAGATGCCAAGCAATTCCACCCTAAACTGTCCTCTTGACAGTAATTAGATCGTACTGCCAGACAGCCTTGGAGACCACTGTGAGCTCCTGACAACAAAACCATGCCATCCTCACGGAGAAGCATTTATGCGGCCTTTTTGTGCATCAGAGGCGCATGCAACTCATCCAAACGCAGGCTTGCATCATTAAGGTCAAGGTTTAAAAAGGAAGGGACAGCATTCTACCTTTGAAATTACCTTGCAGACAGTGACGCCCCCCAGAAGTATCAAGATGTAGGTTACATGAAAATCAGCAGCTGGGCTGGGCAGGAGCGAGATCCGTATTGTGCCCATACCATTCGTCATTCGTAACACATCGGGTTCTTATCCACTGAGTCAAAGGCCAAGAAAAGATCAATGAAAGCTACAAACAATCTTTGCTTTTCCTGACAGATTTTGATATAAAGTGGTGAAGAATGGTCGATGGTGTAATGGCTATGCCTTGCCGAGAATGCTGCCATGAGAGACCAGGATTTCAATTCATCAAGAAGAAAAATGGCATATGTTTTAGATGGAACGCACTGCAAGCTAATCAGTCCAGTTATGTTGGGGAGGGGGAGTCAAGGAGCCTCGTCATGCCTTTCCTTCATTTATATTTGATGGGTTAGGCTACTTTCTAACGTCAACCAAATTGAACCATTCATTCATTCAATCAATATTTACTAAGTAATGAATGTTAAGCACTGTGCTTGGTGCTAGGCACACCGTGGTAACTAAAGAGCCAGGACTCCTATTTTTAGGGCGTTTATAACCTACGCCCTTGTGTGTGGGTTGGAGGAAAGTGCCCGGGAGAACGGTCCACTCGCAGCAGAAGAAAGTCTCCCCAGGTGCTTTTTGTTTCAGCTTTTAAATCATCTACCAGATGAGGGAATGTCAGAGATACATTTGGGGGGTCAAGCTGTTTGAAACTGAATTTGGTCTATACCGTTTTCAGAGAGAAGCTGCCCCACCTACAAACTGTGCTGAAGAGATGGGTCTGGGAGGCCGTTTTTATACCACACGATGCCACTTCCCCAAACACAATGGTGCCAATCAGGGAGAGACAGCTGAGCCAGAGGCACCAATCCATTCTACTTGGAATTTGAAAATTAGGGCCCAAGGAGGAACAGACTGTGTGGCCATTGGGGCTGCAAGACCAGGGAAACTGGGGGGCTGGAAGTCAATTTAGTAATAAACAACATTTAATAAGAATTTAGTATGTACCAGGTCTTCGAAATATAACAGTGAACAAGACAGACATGGCGCCCACCCTCATCTCTGGCGGATGAGAGAGTAGTAAGTAAATAAATACACGAAATAAATAGAGTGTGCTAAATACTATTAATAAAAGAACTAGGATGCTGAGTTAGAGAACAGCGCGGAGAAGACGTCCACTTTAGGGAGAGTGGTTAGGGAGGCCTCTCCGAGAAGGTGGCATTTAAGTGGAAACCAGCCATGAGAAGGGCGGAGGAAGCCCATTCCAGGCAGAAGGAATGTTAAGGTCCTGGGACAGGGAGGAACTCAGTGTGTCCTAGAGACCAAAATAAGGCCAAATGTGCGAAGCACAGTGAGCCGCATGGGACAAGGTGCAAGAGGAGGCAGAGCGGGATCGCACAGGCTCTTGTGGGGCTTTGTCAAGGGTTTGGACCCGAATGGGCAGCCAAGGAAGGGTTTTAGGGAAAAAAAGACATTGCATTGTCAACATTTTAAACTATCACTCTGGTGTGAGGACAGACATTTAGACTAATAGGATGGAAGAGAAAGCCCAGAAATCACCCCTTGCACGTATGGTCAATGGGTTTAGACAAGGGTGCCAACACCATTCAATGGGAAAAGGACAGTCTTTTTTTTTTTTTTTAAGTTTATTTACTTATTTTGAGAGTGAGTAAGTGTGTGAATGAGCGTGTGTGAGCAGGGGAAGGGCACAGAGAGAGAGAGAGAATGAGAATCCCAAGTAGGATCCACGCTCAAGTGAGGAGAGAGTCTGATGTGGGACTTGAACTCACAAACCATGAGACCTGAGCCAAAATCAAGAGTTGGATGCTCAACCAACTGAGCCACCCGGGCACCCCAAAAGGACAGTCTTTTCAAGCAAATGGTGCTGGGAAAATGGATCTCCACATGCAAAATGCTGAAGCCGGACTCCTATGTCACTCCACACACGCACAAAATAACTCCAAATAGATCATAAACCTATTGAATGAAGCTGGACCCCTACCTTACACCATATACCACATTTCAAAAATTCAAAATAATTTGAATATATTCAAAAATACCACATAAACAATTCAAAAATGGATCAAACACAAAAACATAAAACCTAAAACTATCAAACTCTTAGAAGAAAACACAGGAAGAAATCTTCATGACGTTTGGATTCGGCAGTGACTTCTTGAATATGATATTGGAAGCACCAGCAACAAAAGAAAACATAGATGGGGGCACCTGGCTGGCTTGGTCGGAGAAGCACATGGCTCTTGATCTCAGGGGTTCATGAGTTCGAGCCCCATGTGGGGTGTAGGGATTACTTACCTACATACATACATAAATGTATGTTTTTAAAAAAGGAAAAATGAATGGACTGGACTTCATAAAAATTAAAAACTTCGGGGTTTCCTGGGGGGCTCAGTTGGTTGAGCGTCCGACTTCAGCTTAGGTCATGATCTCACGGTTCATGTGTTTGAGCCCCACATCGGGCTCTGTGCTGACCATTAGCTCAGAGCCTGGAGCCTGCTTCAGATTCTGTGTCTCTTTCTCTCTCTGCCCCTCCCCTGTTCACGCTCTGCTTCTCTCTGTCTCTCAAGAAAAGCATAAATGTAAAAAAAAAAAACCCTAAAAAAAATTAAAAATTAAAACCTCGATGCATCAAAGATTATTGTCAACAGAGTAAGAAAAGAGCCTATGTAACAGGAAAAAAGATTTGAAGATCTCATATCTGATAAGGGAAGTAATATCCAGAATATATTGGGAACTCCTGTAACTCAGTAACAACAAGGCAAACAACTCAACAGCAAAACAAACAACCCCATCAAACAGAGGCAAAGAGGGCAAAGAACTTGAATATCATTTCTCGAAAGGAGAAATACGAATGACCAATAAGCGCATGGAGAGATGCTCAACATCACTGATCACGAGGGAAAGACCAATCCAAGCCATGACGAGGGCCCCCTCGGCACCCATTAGAGGGGCGAGTAGACAGGATGGAGCTGATCAGGGTGAGAACGTGGAGAGCCTGGACCCTCGTGCATCGCTGACGGAAGTGTGAAATGGCACAGCCAGTGTGGAAACACGCTTGGGAGCCCTTTAAGAGTTAAAAACAGAATTAGTATATGATCCAGTAATTCCACTCCTAGCTAACAGACCCAAAGGAACTGAAAGCAAGGACTCAAAAAAAATGCACACCAGTGCTCGCAGCGACACTATTCACCAGAGCTAAAAAAGGGCAAGCAACCCAAGTGTCCATGTAGATAAATGGATAAACCAAATGTGTGTATGGAAGGACAGGATTCATCCATCAACGGGGATGAAATTCCAATACATGCTAGAACATGGGTGAACCCCGACGCAAGCATGTTAAGTGAAATAAACCAGACACAAAGGACAAAGACGGTAGCATTGCACTTACATGAGGTCCTCAGACTAGGCAAATTCATAGAGACAGAAAGTAGACGAGAGGTGACAGGGGCTGGGGAGAGAGGGGAATGAGGCGCTGCTGTCTAATGGGTACAGTTACTCTTTGGGATGATGAAAAATGCTCTGACAGTGGAGTGACGACAGCTGCATGACTGTGAATATACTCACTGGCCCCTCAAGTGTATGCTTAGAAACAGTAAATTTTATGTTGTGCATATTTGACCACGATTAAAAAAAAAACCCGCCGCCGCTGGGAAAACAGACAGGAGAGAGATGACTCTGCAATCAAGGGAGCTGGTCCGCAGGGAGAGCGGCACCGATGTGCAGGGAGGGAATCACAGGGACCAGAGAGAACCCGAGAAAATAGCTGCTTGATGGCTTCCCGGTCACGTGCGGCCCAGCTGGGCTGCATTTCATGAGACCCACCCACGTGCTTCCAGGGACTCGCTGAGACTTGAGCTGGACTGAGTGGGTCTTTGTTCCCGGCGAGGAAAGGACCCCTGGTGAAGGCCGGGAAGAGCTGGCATCCAGGGAGGCAGCCGCCTGGGCACTAACCGCCGGAGGGAGCTGGTTCCTAAAGCCAGACCTCGGCTCCAGGAGGGCAGAGAAAAATCTTCTCCCCTCCTCTGAGCGCCTCGCGCCGTGCCTGCCACGGGGTGACCCGTGCCTGCCGCGGGGTGACGGGCCTCCCGCGAATGGCTATCGGGAGCGGCAAGAAGCCATCCGGGAGTCTTTGCATAAAGGTCTGGCCGTCCACATTCTCGCTCAGCAAGTGCACCTGCGATTTCAGTCAAGCCAACTGAGCCCCGAAACCTGTCCTCAGTGCCGACGTGAACAGCCAAGCTTGGCTCTTCACCAGGACTTCGAACTCCTTTGGTCAAGGTCAGAAGAAGTCCATGCAAAAATTTCAATATTGGGGGCGCCTCGATGGCTCAGTCGGTTAAGCCTCTGAGTTTGGGTCAGGTCATGATCTCACGTTCATGGGTTCGAGCCCCGCGTCGGGCTCTGTGCTGACAGCTCAGAGCCTGAAGCCTGGTTCCGATTCTGTATCTCCCTCTCTCTCTGCCCCTCTCCGCTCATGCTCTGAATCTGTCTTAAAAATAAATAAAACATTAAAAAAAACCCCAAAAATTTCAATTTTGCAGGCTGCTGGCCACCCTTCTACCAACTTTGAATTTTAGGACGCCCACGATTTATTGCAACAACATTCATCAACCCAAGTGTGTAAAAAAAATTTTTTTAACCTTATTTTCTCATGACCAGAGAATCCACAAAACGGTTTAAAAATTTTTTTTAATGTTTAATTTATTTTTGAGAGCGAGTGAGATAGCATGAGCAGGGGAGGGTCAGAGAGAGAGGGAGACACAGAATCCGAAGGCAGGCTCCAGGCTCTGAGCTGTCAGCACAGAGCCCGATGCGGAGCTCGAACCCACGAACCGTGAGATCATGACCTGAGCTGAAGTCGGATGCTTAACCGACTGAGCCACCCAGGCGCCCCCACAAAACGGCTTTAACTTAATCATATCTGTTGGTTACAGATGAGAGAAAATGTCTCCTTCCTTAAAACACTGGAGTGAGAATTTCAAGAGATCCTTAGATGGCAAAAATGGAACTTGGCTCATCTCATTTGAACCCCCAGTGCCTGTCATTTCTAACAAGGGAAGAGTCGACACAACCTAACTTCACAACAGGGAGGGGACTGGCACCCAGAGAATCATCTACGGCAATGTTGGGCTAACATGTGATTAAAATGATAAGTTGAAGACTATATAACAAGAAGACATTTACAGGGGCGCCTGGGTGGCTCAGTTGGTTAAATGTCTGACTTTGGCTTGGGGCATCATCTCACGGTTTGTGTGTTCGAGCCCCACATCGGGCTCTGTGCTGACAGCTCGGAGCCTGGACCCTGTTTTGGTTTCTGTGTCTCCCTCTCTCTGCTTCTCTTCCACTCACGCTCTGTCTCTCAAAAATGAATAAATGTTAAAAAAAAAAAAGACATTCACAAAATATAGCTAAATGAAAAAAAGAAAAATATGAAATTATATGTATAATTTGATTAGAGCTATGTGGGAATGAGGTGAGTCACTCTAAAGACTGGAAGGTACCCAAAGGAGATGAAAACAGGGGCTGCAGGGCAGAAGGATACATGGATTTAAAAAAAATGTTTGTTTATTTATTTTCGGAGAGGAGAGAGAGAGTACATGCATGTGAGTGGGAGAGGGGCAGAGAGGGAGGGAGAGAGAACCTGAAGCAGGCTCTGTTCTGTCAGTGCAGAACCCGACATGGGGCTTGAACTCACAAACCTTGAGATTATGACCTGAGCCCAAATCGACTCTGATGCTTAACCAACAGAACCACCTGGTGGTCCCCATACATGGACTTTTTAAATGTATTTAAAATTTACTTTATAATACTCAAAAAGTCAACTAGAAACAGTCTCTCTCTCTCTGTCTCTCTCTCTCTCTGTCTCTCTCTCTCTCTCTCTCTCTCTCTCTCTCATGGCTCCAGCGTAAAAACTTGAACAAATGGAAGGAAGAATTTTGGTCAGTGAGCTGCCTCGTTGGGCTGGGGATGGCGATGACTAGCCCTGGGCTCTCTGAGGCAGGGTTTCTTCATGTGTGATCTTGGGACCTGCAGCATCACCATCCTCTGGGAACTTTCTAGAAATGCACATTCTGGGTTAACCCCCACCCTACTGGATTGGAAATTCTGGGGATGGGGCCCAGCGATCTGCGTTGATAGACTCTCCACGGGACGTAGGTGGCCACTCAAGTTTGAGACCCACCCCTCGCAAGGACGTCGCTGGCCTGACTGTGTGTGGTTGCCACAGGTCTACAAAGGGGCCATCTTTGGGGGGGCTGGGCGGCTCAGTCAGTTAAGTGTCTAACTTTAGCTCAGGTCATGATGTCACGGCTCATGAGTTCAAGCCCCATATCGGGCTCTCTGCTGGCAGCACAGAGCCTGCTTCAGATCCTCTGTGTCCCTCTCTCTCTGCCCTTCCCCCATTAGCACGCATGCACGCACGTGCATGGGCGCGCTCTCTCTCTCTCTCTCTCTCTCTCTCAAAAATAAACATTTAAATAAATAAATAAATAAATGGTCCATCTTTCATGGCTTTGTTTTCTCTCCAAACACCACTCTCACTGCTTACAAGAGCTCCACGTGATTTCCTGGATCAGGTTCAAGGTCTTTACCTGAGAGTCACGGTTCTACCTTTGTTACCACGTTTCATCTTGACCACCACAGCCGGCTAGCTAACGTGAACTGCGCTGATGTGCGCCATCCCACTCAATCCTCCTGACAACTCCACAAGGCAGATAACATTAATATCTCCACTCATATACTATAATAACATCCCCACAGATTAGAAAGCTGAGGCCAAAAGAAGTCCAAGATCATACAGCCAGGAAATGATGCAGCAGGCATGACTTCAGAGCATGTGTTCTTCGGTACCAGTGAGGTTCAGAGAAGTTCACAGCCAACAGTGGGTGGCGGAGCCAGTATGGGCGGCCGGCTCTGTGGCCACTCCACTCCGCTGCCCCACGCTCTCTGCTGGAGGCAGGGCCGTATGCTCACTGCCCTTGGAATACATCACTGCCAAGAATCACACTGTTTGCAAATAATTGCTGTCGGTCTTCTTTTACCACAGACCCAGGTCGGACAGTCTACATGAGGCCTTGCAGGCGGCTTCTGCAAGATCCGATAAGGAAGGGTCACACCCCCCCCCTTCTCTTAAGCCTCCCCGTGCCCTATCTGTATCCCTCTCCCGGTATTCACCAGATCCCGCCCCGAATCACAGTTAGACACGTGCTCCTTCGAGAGAGGCGGTGGTCCGCGCTGGCCTGGTGCCACCCATGACTGACACAGAACATGCATTGATTGGGTCAATCAATGGTATCTTTCATGTGACTAAATTCATTTTTTTTTGATAGTTTTTGTATCTTATCTGCCCAGCTTAAGACAGTAAGCTCCTTACCAACAAGGACCAAACCTTTTACTTATTTTCTATTTTCAGGAATACTCAGCCCTGGGCCAGATAATACAGTCAAGTCTATACTATATGATTGAGCTTGAATCAAATGCTACTGTGGCACAACTCTGGCATAATTTTTCCTACTCCTTAAACCCTGCAGGAATGCAGCATATAGTACTGGAGGATAAGTGGGTTCTATACAGATGGATCCAAGCAACTCATTTTTTTGGTACACAGATAGAAATAATACATGTAATGCTTTTAATAGTGTTAAATAACAATGAAGAGAATTCTATGAGCACGTTTTCCTGAAAATTTGTTCCAATTTCCATGGGGGACAAAAATCACAATTCTGTCTTTAAAAAAAAATTGAGGCTAAAATATGCCTTCATCATTCCTCTTTTAAAATGAAAGCATACTCTTTTTTAAAAATCATAACATAAACCCCGATGTCTCTCATAAGGAAAATGTGTATATTTTCATTCCACACATCTATCATCTATTACAGTTGTTTATCTAGCCCAGCAAATATACTTTTAATAGGAAGAAAAAAAAATCTCATCAATATTCTAACTCCTACCACATAGCCAGAAAGCAAAGGTACAGAAAATCAGCCTAAGTCTTTCAATAATATTTAAACCTCAAAAAAAATAGACGTGTGAACTTTGAAGAATACGATAATATGAAAACCAAATGCTGCCTCTCTTAATTCATTAATCATTTAATTGAATTACATACCCCGATTTTATACACCAGAGAAAAATACCAAGCCACAGCATGTTTTTAACAAACTGGAAGACACAGATGAAAAGTACGTAACAATAAAAACAAGTAGATAAAGATGATCAAATTTTCATGGCCTTTCAATAGTCATTTATTCCCGTCCAAGCCTTAAGACTGTACCCACATGGTCTGACAGTAAATAGACAACAAAAGATCTGACGAGCTTGGCGATGCTCTAAATCTAAATCAATGTACTACCACTGAACAGACAGTGTAAACTTACCAGCTCCACAGATCCATAATGTTTCCTACTGAAATCCCCACGTCTACAGCCTAGGTCTTCCGAGACAGAGCTGGAACAAAAATGCTTCATCAGTATTATACATAGCGATCTGGCCACAAACCTTCTGCAAAAATCCACTACCATTTGCAAAAAGGGCTGCTGTGGAACAGGCTGCCCCCGGCTCCTCACTGCAGGGGAGCCTCCTGGCCACAGACACAGTCCTGAGCAGCCATTGCAGTGCCCGGCTTCCTGGAGCCCTCAGTGAAAAGAAAAACACCCGAGTCATCCCTGCAAGTATAGGCAATGATTGAATTAAATATTTAGTCATTTGGAATCGATTGAAATTTCCAAGGCGACTGGCGGTTTGTAATTTCATTTCTGTATAACCAAAGGGGATGAGGAACCCTGCAGTGAACTTGAGGCCAGGGACAAAGCTTGCAATTATCTTGCGTTTAAGAGAGCCGCTTTGTCCCAAATAGTCAACATAAAAATAACCAGCATTATTTGACGCTATATGGCAGAAATAAAACTTGAAATGGGAGGGAAAAACTTCAAAATCCCGGTAGGCCCCACCCCCCGCCCCCCCTTTAATTTATGACAATATGACAATGTGAAAAAAGAGAGCAGCCCTGACAGAAAATCTAAAAATCTAACTTCAAGGATATTTGGTTCTTATATAATAGTAGCTAATGCTTCCCCAACCCCCCCAGGAGGCTTAAATCAGATAAGAAAAATCACGTGCATTGTGGAGAAAGAGCAATTAGAACAAGGGGAGACTCTGCATTTACATCTTGAATGCACAGCTACACACTCGAAAAGAGACAGCTCTTATCCAGAGGTAGTATATTTAGGACCGCAGGCAGTGCCCGGGAACCACAAACGCGAGCAGCTTCGGCAAGCCTTGTCCTCACAGGCCATGCAAACAACTCCTACTGAAACGCAGAAGACAGAGCTGCACGGGGGCTCCGCGTTGAATACATCCAAAATACTTGGGCTCTGATATGCAGAGAAAGGTGTATTTTGTACCTTTTCATCCTTCCTTACAAGGTAGCTACATTTTCTACATGACAGCCTCCTTGGCACGCTCAGGAAGAGACTGACTCTGCTGTTTACCATCCTCAGACCTGACTCTCTGCCAGGACACTATTTGATAGGCTCCAAGCAGGACAGCATGAGAGAAATGAGATTAGAGGGTCTAATGGTACTCTGCTTCCACCATTGCACAGAGATGGTGGAGTTAATCTTATGTGAGAAATTTAACCTTTTGTAGTCTCCACTTCCTTAGCAGAAAATGTGCAACAAATTAATGACTGCAGCTTGGAAGGGTGTCCTAGATATTACCCGGGCTTCCGTCCTACTTGCGGCGACAGGATTTTCTATCTCCCTCCCCCCAAAAAAAATCCCTGAAAGAGATTTAAAACTTCCCTCCTCGGCTTACACCAGTCTGTATTAGATATGTCCTCAAGGTCTGTTTTCAAAACCCTCCTGGGGAATCTGCCACTG
Organism: Mungos mungo; assembly: GCA_004023785.1. NCBI lineage: Eukaryota > Metazoa > Chordata > Mammalia > Carnivora > Herpestidae > Mungos > Mungos mungo. The sequence goes on along the minus strand of PISW01002574.1, from coordinate 73,028 downwards.
CCCTACTTAACGGTTTCAGGATTCTTCCCTGGTGGCCCTGTGTTACTGAGAGAGTGACAGAGGCGTCTGAGCACCGAGCCAGAGAATCAGGCAGAGTGGACGCCCAGTGGCTGGTGACGGAGAGCTCGGTCGGCCGGGCTCGGCCCACCTCTTCGGTTTCAGGGGGGCCACCACCCCACCGTCACCGGCAGCAGCAGCTTCTGACACGGATGCCCAATATCAAGAGAAGAACAACCATGCTGGGCTCTGGGCCCCTCCCCAGGCTGCCCTCAGCACCACCGAGGGGGTTCTAAGACACACTGCCAGCTCCCGAACTTTGCCAACAGCCAGAAACTAACACAAAAAAGACGACAGCTCTGTGTCCTGGGGCAATCACGTCTTAGGCGCTCCATAGTGGGAAAGCAGTGTCCTATGAAAACAACCAGGAGAGATATCAACAGAACATCTGCTATCAGTTGCCCTTTTCCCCCCCTCTAATCACGTCTCCTCCAATACACTGCAGAGACAGTGCCTGCTGATGGCGGGGGCCAGGCTGAACTATATGGGGTATATTTCTGTGGCCGCCATGTTTATGAAACCCTGCCCGCTCCCCTACGCCCTCCCCAGGCTCTCTGGCCCCTTCGTACCCAGCACAGGAGATAAGATTAAAGGGGTCACCCGGAGCTCCAAGAGGACCTTAGTTCTCCTGCAGGTCTCAGAGTCTGGCCTACTCCTCGGCACAGAGTGGACATGCGGGAAATGTGTGTGGTATTCATGGAGGTCTTTGCACACCGTTTGGATCTTACTAGCTAATGCCTGAGAGCACCCCTCGTGGGCACGAAGGGTGACATTCTCTCTCATAAGCCAACGGTCATTGTTCCACCAGTCCAGATGGCCCTGGCCCAGGAAGCAGACGCTGCTCTGTGCACGCCGAGACCTATTCTGTTTTCCTCTTGGGCGTGTCACTAGACTACATGTCCCAGGCCCCTCTGGCAGTGCCACCACATGACGGAGCTCTGGCCAAGAGGATATGGGCTGAAATGACGTGCACTGCTTCCAGGCACATCCCATGGGAGGTGCTTACTTTCCTTGCCCTTGGCCAGCAGGGGTTGGGGGGGGGGACTACAAGGACCCCCAGGAGGACCCCCAGAGCTTCAAGAGGGAAAACACCTGGGCCTCTGAAAAACGAAGCAGAAGGCCACACCTCCAAGAGCCTCCGTGTTAGAATATGATGTGAGCAAGAACTAAACTCCGAGTTGTGTTCACCCGCTAAAACTTCGGTGTCACCCAAACTAATACAGAAGCAGGTATCTTGCAAGCGGGGTGCTACCATAGCAACACCCTACAATCTGTGGCACCGGCCTGGTAGGCAGGCAGGTGCCGGTGAGGAAATGGACCTCGGAGACTGGGGAAATGGAGATCTACATAACACGCTGGCAAAACACGGGATGAAACTTATGCCCGCGGGAACGTAGAAGGCGGACCTGCAGCTCTCGGGAAAGCAGCTGGACACAGCGCTGATGCTGTGCATGGCTGCCCCTGGCCGACCACAGCAAGGACTTTTACAAAGAAGAGACGAGCCTGGGCAAGAACCGGATGGATTTCACGCACAAGAAGCAAACAGAGAAAGTCTAGAGACCAAGGGCTTCACAGGCTTTGAGAAATCATGGGTTCTGGACTCCAGACAGTAAGAGTTCTGGCCAGGGCAGTGTGGGTAGAAATGATGGGGACCTCTTCCAGACTTGGCCCATAAAAATGTCCCACGAATAGCCCTTGCCCTCTTTCCTCATCCACTGGCTGAATGGAGAGGGTGCTGAAGGCCAAGGCAGAGGGGCTGGTGGGGGGGGGGCGGGTTTGAAGGAGGCTTGGGGACCACACAGAAGATCCCATGTGACGTAAGTGAAAAATAACTTTTATTATCTTACGGCACTAAGAGTCAGAGTTTATTACAACAGGTGATTTTACCTTAACAGATACAACTCTCCATTGGTAACAGACAGGGGAAGGTGAACTCCCACCAAAAGGGGGTGTCAGAGGGCTGGTGGGCCAGGAGGACTCTCGGGGGTGAGCAAACTGTGGCCCCCCCCCCAACAGCCTGTGACTGCAAACAAAGTTTTTTTCGCGCACAGCCACGCCCTTTGGCTACAGTCAGTCTGCAACGGCTTTGGCTTCACAACGGCCGAGCCGAGCAGCCGCAACAGAGACCGTGCGGCCCGCAGGGCTCAAGAATGTACTACGTGGCCCTTTCACAGAGAAAGTTTGCCCGAGCGCTGCCGTACGGCCTCACAGATCCCTTGTGTTGGTTTCAGGCCTACCCATAAACTGTGATTAATAAACCAATGAAAATACTCGAGTCCACCAGAATCCCTGGGGGAAGCCTTCTAAAAATGCAGGTTCCCTGGCCCTGTTCCCAGCGGCTGTGATTCAGCATGTCTGCGACTTTAATAAGCAGCCGGGAATATTCTGACACAGGTGGTCCACAGACAGTGTTTTGAAAAATACTGCTCTTCCAGATGACTCTGGAGTCCCTGGGAAACCCGTGAGCCCGTCTGCGGCACTTTTATCAGGGAGTTCAAGGCCTTGTTGGTTTTCTACAAATTGGAGGAGATCAGGGTGATCCGGTCCTTAGGGGAAGGTGCTTCAGTCACAGAGAGAAGTCCCTAACCTCTCTGGGCAATACTTTCCTCCTGTACAGAGCGTGGTTGACAGTATTGCCTACTTAACAGGGTTAGAAAGAACAAATTAGAACAAATAAAAGTTTATTTGAAGCACAAGGCCTGTCACATAAAAACTACTCAATTAGGGTTAGCTATTATTATTTCCCTTTATTATTATTAGTCGTATCAACTCTTAAGTTGTTAGAGCCTTGGGAAGGAACATTTGGCATAAATGATTACGCGCTTTTTCAAGAATTTTAAATAAGATCCGCCACTCCCTCCCCCAAGCCCCGCAGCAGACGAGGAGGCTTGGGGCCAAGCGGCAGGCCTCCCAGGGCCAGGCTAAGTACAGCATCACAGCTCAGCACGACATCTCCTCCCTAAAAGGGCTGCCCTGGCAGTGTGACCTCACCTACAAAATACTTGGGACCCAAGAACATGTCACCAGCATGAGGCAGGTGCACAAAAGAACCAGAGAGTTCAAGTTCTTCCCATGCAATGTGGTCTCAGCTCTAAATATAAACTCTGTTTTAGCGAAATTAATGTGTGAGGATGCTGGATCACGCTTTGCAAGCGTGCACGGAGCTGAGGACCTTCATGTCACATCTCTAAATAGGGCCAGGGCTGGGAGCACAGATTTCCAGCCCCACAAAGAGACTAGAAAAATTACCGTTATAGAAGTCAGGTTCTAGGAAGGCAGGACGACCCCCTCCCAAGAGTCAAACTAAATAAGGAAAGAAAAGAAGCTGACACTCAGTGATACAGGTCCTCACTCGACTGACCTGGAGATTAGGGATTGACCCTGACCACAGGCCAGACCCCGCCCATCCAGGCCTCAGTCCTTCCTAGCCCTGCTGGGAGAGTGAAAGCCAGGATGGGGGCTCTTCCTGGCTCGGCAGAGAGAATTTGTGAAAAGCAACAGGCAGTTTTTCAGAAGCCTATTGACAGCAGAGTTCAATGTCAGGAGCTCCAGGACAAGGCCTCAGCCCCCTTGATAAGCAGAGAGTAAAAGGAAGGTGGAAGAGATTTCCCCTATTTGAGGAGCAGAGAGGCTAAAAAATGTGCCAGACTACAGATTTCAGCTTGGAGGGAGCCTGAGCTTCCTGACACCAGGAGCTAGGACAGCTTTATTGAACATAAGGGACCAGTTGTCTCTCTTGAAGATAAGAGACACCGAAAAAGCAGAGATGCAATTATACATTCATTTCCAGGGGTGAAATGGAAGAATTCTGTCCTTGTTGGAAGACGTTTAAGATACCAGGAAGGAGGAATTAAGCAGGAAGGTCTGCAGAGTGTAAGGAGCCCTGGAAATCAGAACCCTTGATCCTTGCTTCGGACAGCACCCTGTTCCCCTAGTGTGTCTCTGGGGATGCAGGCGCCATGTGCTCCGTGGACCAGGATCTTAAGTTTACCGCACCCTCAGCAAATTCCACCAGCCAGAAGGTGGTCAGACACGCGTGCTGGGTTGGATCTCTTTGGCACATTGGCTCTGCAACCTCAGGCAAGTTACTTCCCTTCTCTGAGCCTCTCTCCTCATCTATAGCATGGGCTTGAGATAATATCTGTCTCCACGGGTGTAGGAAGAGCACGCCACCTGACATAGTAGCCACTAAATAATGTCCGTTATTCTAAATGCCACAGACCTTACCTATCTTGGTCACCACCATGCCCCGTGAGTCTTACAGAGCGCCTGGTTCACAGCAGGCTGCCCAGAATATTTGTTGAATAAATGAATCATGAACAAATGAATGACAATGTCTGCTCACCTTCGCTCTGCTTAAGCGCAGCTGGGTCCCTACTTCCTTCTCCTTCCCCTTCCTCACCCCCCAATTAGATATTCTGACAACGTTCGGTGCATCTGATGTTACTTTCACCGCCACCCATCACCTTTATCATTCAAATCCTCTTTTCTCCAACATTCTGGAATACAGCCCTCCAATAGTATTTGTGTACCCACTAAGTTTCCAACAAAGACCTACGTCCCCAGAATTCATCTGCTTCTCTACTATTAATAAAGTCCTATGACAATTCCCTGCAAGGTTTCTCTCAGTAATGATATCTGCCAGTGCCTCCAAAATCCTCTAAATAAAAAAATACACAGCAACCACAGCAAATGCTGGCGAGGACGGGAGCCTGGACCCCTCACACACTGCGGTGGGAATGTCAAATGGGAGGCGAGCCTCTTTGCGAAACAGTTTGGCAGGGACTTATAAAACTAAACAAGCAGTTTGCCCATCTGACCCAGTAATCGCACTCTTGGGCATTCATCCTGGAGAAAGGAGAATGGTGAGGCACAAAAATCTGTACACAAATGTTTCCTAGCAGCTTTCTGCCGGAAGAGCGCCGAGCTGGGAAAATCCTGGAAGTCCTTGAAAGGGCAAATGGTTAAACAAACCATGGCACATCCATCCCATAGAGTACTGCTCGGTAATTAAAGGGACAAACTCCTGGAAAATGTGACAACTCGCACAAATCTCCAGGGAAGGATGGCGCACAGAAAAAAAGCCAATCCTAAGAGGTTACATTATGTGTGGCTCCATTTACATCACATTCTTGAAATGACACGGTTACAGGGGGTGGGCATGGTTGTAAAGGGCTACACGGCACGCTGTGGTGACGAAGCCTTTCGGTACCTCGCCTGTGGTGGCGGGTAGCCAGACCCAGCCACATTACAGAACTGCGCGTGAAACAGGAAATCTAGGACCAGTGGACGGGACCCACGACAACTGTCTGGTTGTGACACACTGTACAACAGGGACGCAAGATGCTACCTTGGGGGGAACTGGGTAAAGGGCACACGAGATCTCTCTCTGTTATTTCTTTCTCTTTTTTTTCCCTCTAAGTCCCAGCTTGGGGCTTGAACTCACGATCTTGAGATCAAGAGTCATGCACTCTACTGACCGAGCCAGCCAGGGGTCCCTCTCTGTGTTATTTCTTATAACTTCATATGAATCGATGATTCTCTCAAAAATAAAAAGTTTCTTTAAAAAAAAAAACTATCTGAGGGGCACCTGGGTGGCTCAGTCGGTTAAGCATCCAACTTGGGCTCGGGTCTTGATCTCATGGTTTGTGGATTCGAGCCCCACATCGGGCTCTGTGCTGACAGCTGGGAGCCTGGAGCCTGTCTTCGAACTCTGTGTCTCCCTCTCTCTCTCTGCCCCTCTCCTGCTCGCACTTTGTCTGTCTCTCTTTCTCTCAAATAAATAAATTGTAGAAAATTTAAAAAAACCACCCAACTGTACCTGAGTCAAATTCTTTCACTTATTCAATAAACGGTTACCGAGCACCTATGAGATACCAGGTAGCGGGCCAGGCGTTAAACCTGAGACGCGGGGTCCCTGCCCTCACAGCGCTTATAGTTCAGCGGGAAATGCTCAAGTACACAGGGCTTCGCGGAAGAAAACTGTAATGCAAGAAAGGCACATGTGGGTCTAGCAAATACAGTAAATTGTCAAAGAGCCTCTTGTTTTGCTCTCATGAGAAGCACATGCAAACTTGGGGTACGGTGCCCCGAAGCAGAAGCCTGAAAGGTCTGTCGTGCTCTCCTTGGCACCAGACTGGCCACCCAGAAAGCTGGGAACCGCCGCCTCCAAAACGGTTCCTGCAAGTGGAATGTCTGTGCATCTGCTCGCTCCCCTCCCCCCTTCAGTGTCCCGAGTCCTCCTTTCGGATAAGGTCACAACCGGAAGGCTTCCCAGCAGAGAGTGTCACTTGTCCACAGGAGACCTATACAGGTCCCATCACCAAATGTTACACAGAAACACTTTTTAAGCGCATTTTTTTTAAAGGAAAAGAAAATCAACAGACAACATATGTTGCTGCAAACTTCGCTGATTACCTGCGGGTTTTACTTCTTTGGGGAAATCCCTCCAAGGTCTGTCTCGGCAGGTTCTCAAAGTTTTTCCACTGAGGCGCACAGATCTGCCCCCGGCTGCACCCCGGCCCTCGAAGGGATGCATGCTGTGGGGGGAGGAGACTTCTGAATAGTCCCCTATGTGGCAAGAATCCTAGGGAACACCTCATTCTGAAGCTTGCGGCTCAGAATAGTGTGGTCCCTGGGCCAGAGCTAGTTAGAAATGCAGACTCTCGGACCCTACCCCAGGCCTAAGGAAACGGGATTGCATTTTAACAAGAGGCCCTGAGTATTCATATACACACTGAAGTCTGGGAAGCCCCGATTCTAGATCTTGCTTCTCAAACTTGGCTGTCTCTCAGGATCGTCTGGACTTTTTTCCCCTCTAATTTGTTTTATGATGAAATATTTCAAGACACAGAAAACCAGATAAGATAATGAACATTATAGACAGACTTGAAACACTGGGGCCCTCTCTTTGGTCCTATTGTCTTCTCTCCTTCCCCCGAAAGAATCACTAAATAATTTGATTTATACTTCCGGCTCCTGTTTTTATATTAGCACTACCTATGTGCTTACTCATAAACAGGTGCAATATTATTCAGTATGCTTTACAATTTCACACAAATAAATACCACTGGGTATGTCTTCCTGTAACTAATGTTTCCGGTTGAACCATCTGATGTTGAGGTTTGCTCGCGTTGACGCCCGCAGCTCTGATTCACCGCGCACACTGCCGTGCAGCGCCCTCCTGCCCTAACGTACCATTGTCTGCCAGTCTCCTCCTCTAGGACGGCTCAGTTTCTAAGCAACACTGTAATGAACATCCTTCTACAGCTCTCCCATGTCCCTAGATCACACACCCGGGAGGCGGAACTGCTGGGTCAGAAGAGCCTGTTTATTTTTTCCGCATATTGCAAACTTGCCTTCCAAAGCCAGGGCAGCGATTTCCCCTCCTGACTGTAGTGTGTGCGTTGTGGGCGCTCTAAATCCCCGTTGACACCTGGTGTTGCCGGAAATCGGTTTGGGCCAGTCTGAAGGACATGGAATGGCAGCTCACGGAGGTGTGGTTTCCGTCTGCGCTCCCCAGGTAACGGAAGAGCCTGGACATCTTCTCTTAGCCATCCGGGCTACTGTGCCTAGGATGTGCATGCTCTGGTCCTTTGCCCACTCCCCTTCTGTAGGTTGTAGGTCTTTTCCTAATTGATTTCTAAGAATTATTTGTACACTCTGAATACCAACCCTTTTTAGCTAAAAAAAAAAAAAAAATCACAGATACCTTATTAAAAACAATGGTTTTTTCTTTTAAAAATTTGCTCCTGGTATCTTTGACCATGGAGAAATTTTAAAATTCTATGGGGCATCTAGGTGGCTCAGTCAGTTAAGCATTGTCCCGCTTCGGCTCAGGCGGTGATCTCCTGATTTGTGAGTTCAAGTCCACATCGGGCTTTCTGCCATAAGCACAGAGCCTGCTTTGGATCCTTTTCTCTCCCCTCCCCTGCCTGCGTGCACTCCCTCTCTCAAAAATAAAGAAACAGGGGTGCCTGGGTGGCTTAGTCAATTAAGTATCTGACTTTGGCTCAGGTCATGACCTTGTGGTTCCTGAGTTTCAGTCCCACATCGAGCTATGCGCTGAGAGCTTGGAGCCTGTTTCTGATTCTGTGTCTTCCTCTCTCTCTGCCCCTCCTGCACATGTGTGCTCTCTCTCTCAAAATAAAAATATCTTTATATTAAAAAAAAAAGTTAAAAACAGACAGTCTCCTATTGTCCCCAGAAAAAAGTTTGATTTTCTTAAAAAAAAATTTATCTAGGGGCGTCTGAGGGGCTCAGTGGGTTAAGTGTCTGACCCTTGGTTTTGGCTCAGGTCATGATCTCACGGTTTGTGAGATCGAGCCCCACATCAGGCTCTGCACTGGCGGCTTGGAGCCTGCTTAGAATTCTCTCTCTCCTTCTCTCTCTGCCCCTCCCCCAATTGTGCTATCTCTCAAAATAAATAAAATTTTTAAAAATTAAAAAAAATTCATCTAAATATATAGAATATGTAGTTCTCCCTCCAAACCTCCTTGATCAGAATCTTCAGGGGTAGGATCTGAGCGCCTGTCTTTTCAACCAAAATAAGTTCCAAAGGTGACTTTGAGGAATGCTGGCAGACCCGTTTTCTACCCACTGGATGCCAACGGAAGGCGTCTCCTCTACAGAACCCCATGGAACCATCTAATCTCTGTCTCTTTCACCGGCTCAGTCTTTCCTCCCCCCAACCCCCCAAAGTCCGTGCTTTGAGGACTTCTCCATTCCTGTGGCATCAGTACTACGGACAAGTCCCAAACTTACACCTCGGAGGCTTCGTGTGCGCTCGGTTACCTTTCCCACTTCTCCCGGAAGCACCAGCAGGTCAGTGTGGGTTTGGGAAAACTGATCCAAGAATGAGGTTTCTCACTTCCTCCAGGGCTCGATTATTTCCACGGTCTCTAAGCTACGGAGTGAAGCACCGTTAACTTCTCTCTCCCAGGATCTACTGTCAGACCTCGCACTCACCATGACCACCTCCCACCACCACCAGCCCCGTCCCTCTGTCTGACGGGTCCTCATTGTCTGAAACCCAGATGCCTACAACAGCCTAGCCAGTCTCCCTGTCTCTTCATCATATGATCCTAAGATGGAAGAGGCTTCCAGAGACTTCCAGCTCCAGAGACTTAAGGACCATCTGGGGTCCAACCTGTCATTTGTGGTTGTGTATTCTCTACCACATCCTTGTGGCTGCTTACACCCATTAGTGATCACAAACACAGTAGGCCCCAAGGCCCTCCATTCTGGCTATTTAAATAGGTCTCTTCTGAAGTGAAATGACGTCCGTCACATCTGATTTTCCCCGAGCTGGTCCTACATCTTCACCCTTTCATTTTTCCTTAATTTCTTTACCATTACTCACCTGCCCCACACCCCTGGCCACTTTGGGGTCAGCCCTCCCCCCAACTCAGCACTTCAAACACTCTGCCTTTCTTCCTTTTCCTTCAGCTCATGAGCGCCTTCTTAGCTTCTCATCTTCGGACATGGAAGGCTCTTTCTAAACTCTTCCTTCTTCCTGATTCGTCCCTTGCTCCCAGTCTGGAAATTCCAAAGAAGGGGTTGGATTCATATCTGCCTCTCCCACTGGAATATAAACCTTACACTGGTAGGGTCTTCCTTGGTTTTGCTCAGTGTAAAATCCTTAGCACCTACCATACATAATAGTTGGCATCGAATCAGCTCTTACTGGGGTTTTGTTGAATGATGAATGAATGAATGAATGAATGAATGAAAGGAAGGAAGGAAACAAGCCAGTTCACCCTTTGGGGCCATATGAAACAGGTTAAGATGAGGCACGTGGATGGTTAAGGGTCTGACTTCGGCTCAGGCACGATCTCACGGCTCATGAGTTCAAGCCCTGCATCAGGCTCTGTGCTGACAGCTATGAGCCTGGAGCCCACTTCGGATTCTGTGTCTCCTCTCGTTGCCCCTCCCCTGCTTGCGTTCTCTCTGTCTCTCAAAAATAAATAAAAACATTAAAAAGGATTTGGAAGAAAAAAAAAAAAAACCAAGATCACTTCTATAGGCAAGCCTGTCAAATACCTGAGGAGAGCCCTCATGTCTGCTAGGGCTTCGCTTTGTTACTAGGGCCCAGGAGAAACACGGGAGGAGACGGGGAGCTAGACTGGGGAGGGAGAGCACAGGCTGCCTCAGGACCGCCCCTCGGGCCGGGCCCGAAGAGCACCCCGTGTGTCCTCAGCCCCACTATCAGCCGCCGCTGCGCGCGAGCTCCATCAGACAGCAGGTTCAGGAAATTTGTTCTGAGTCAGACATGAAAATAGTGGACATGTTGCCTCAGGTTAATATCAGAAAATTCATTTCAGAGATGAATTCAGAGATGCCAGTGATGTGAGCAAACAAAGCAAACACTATAGGAGCCATCACGATGCAAGGACCGCGGCCTCATGCACTAGCTGTCAGTTCACGAAGTTCACACTTCCTATACCTCGTGCTTGTTGTCTTTCAATAAGCAGGCAATACAACCAAGTGCAAGTGACGGGTGCGGTAACATTAAAAAGTGGACAGGGCGCAAGGGCCAGACTCATCCCACCGCATACTAAGGTCCTTGCCATTTATTGCATGTAAATTATAGCACAAAAAATTCTTTTTTATTTAAAAAAAATTTTATGTCTTTCTTTTGAGAGAGAGAGGGAGACAGAGAGTGAGCGGGGGGGTGGGGGTGGGTGCAGGGGGGATAGAGAGAGAGGAAGACACAGAATCTGAAAGAGGCTCCAGGCTCTGAGCTGTCAGCACAGAGCCCGATGCAGGGCTCGAACCCACGGACTGTGAGATCATGACCTGAGCCAAAGTCAGCTTAACCAACTGAGTCACCCAGGCACCCCACAAAAAATTCTTTAGAAATGTCATATGGAGGAAATATAGACCCTGATCCTAAACTTAAATACATATCTATATAAGGGCATAGGGATGACTCAGTTGCTTAAGCATCCAATTCTTGGTTCCGGCTCGGGTCATGATCTCATGGTTTCATGGGTTCAAGCTCTGCCTCAGGCTCTGTGCTGACAGCATGGAGCCTGGTTGGGATATTCTCTCTCTCTCTCGCTCTCGCTCTCGCTCTCGCTCTCGCTCTTGCTCTCACTGCCCCTCCCCCATTCATGCTATTTCTGTCTCTGTCAAAAATGAACAAACTTAAAAAAATACCTATCTGTATGTACAGAGAAATTCTCTATGCATAAGCATTGCCTGAGATTTACTTAGATCTGTCCAGCCCACCATTAATTCACTCCTTGATGACTCCTCCATGAGTCCTCAGTTCTACAAACTGTAAAACGGGGCTTGATTAATGAATTAATTCAACAAATACAGATAACCACAGTACCTTCTTCACAAGGCTGTTAGATTCATGACAAAGCGCACACGAAGAAGCACTGAACACGAAGTCTGGTTTGAGCACAGTCACTACTTGAATAAACAGAGGTTGTCCTCCGCGCCCCTCATTAGGAAGATGTGTGTGTGCCTGAGGACCAACACGGAAACGAAAATCTCTGTGTAACAGCTACCATTTGTTATAATCCAAAATTTTCACACTTTGGGGACATAGCTGCTGGGAGGAAAAAATTTTCCCTCTACCGTCTTAGGTTCCGTAATGGAAGCCTATGAATCAAACAGAGAAAAAGACAGACTAACAGGAGACAAGGGATATGAGCCTGCTTTTCAATTTTACGTGCGCAAGGTCTCCCCAGAGGAGAAAACCCAAAGAAGCAGTTAGACTCAGGGGCTTTTAACAGAGGGCAATAAATTGTGGAGAAGTGACTAGACCAAAGGAGGCTCTGAGGCGTCTAGGAGTGGTAAATCATGGTAAGATAAATATGTGGGGCAAAACTAGTGGTAGATAGAAATTACTGAGCACGGCTCACTTGTGCAGGTCTTGGTGCCTTCTCTGTCTCTGGTGATAAGGGTTATTCTCTCCCTCTGGGCAGGGGGGACAGAGGCGGCACCTTTACAAAGGGAAATTTATGTCCTGCTCTCAAGCAGCTGGGGGCAGGACAATTTTTTCTCCATTGCCTTTAGCTCAGCATAATCTTTATGCCAAAGGAGCATATTTTGGGGTGGCATATCCAGGTCCCCTTCATAGCCAATAACCCACATGTGAAGAATTCTTAGTCTCAAGCATAGAAATAAATGCCGTGGAACTGACTGCATTTTATCCGGAGATGACCTAGGAGAGGGGTGGGGGGAGGCCCAGGCTACATTTTAAATGACCTCTGTGCTGTCCTTCTGATTTTCTGGACCAATTTAGATCCACCCCCACGCTTTATCTGTGCTCCGTTCTCCTGCAGGCACGTTCAGATCAAGTGGCGGAAGAAAAGCAGCTTACTTTGTGCTTCTGAGGTCAGACTATATTTTTGAAAGGTTTTCTAAAACGTTGACTTCGCTAAGCTACTCTGATTCTGAGATAGTGTAAGAAAATGAGACTGTGAAGCCAAGGGTGAGAAAGAGCTTTAAAGAAAGCAAAGTAATGGATAAACCAAACTTTCAGAAATGTAGGAGGCCAAGCATTTTAATAAGAACGATTATTACTACAGAAGATGTCAGGAGGACCAAGTACAAACAAGTGCTTCCAAGGCCAAAGCGGGCCTCATAAAAATAAATGAGTGTCAGCTCGGGGAATTCAGGGCAGGGCAGCCTAAACTATCTCCTTTTGCTCCATAAAACCAACGATTAAAAAGAGTAATACTATCTGGTCACTATTTATAGCGTGTCCTTAGAGCATTCTGTACCAGTACTCTGAGATGGGGTGAGCACCAAAAATGGGTTACTGGCCCTTGAGGACTATACATTTCAACAGAACAGAAAACTCGAATCGTCAAAGGAATCCAGTTCTTGGCAATGGCATAACCTCCTTGAGAAAAGGTGATTGCTTTTTAGCGGTTATTCCCCCAGGGGGATGGTGAGCTCCGTGGTGAGTAGGGCACACGCAGCCTCTGTTCCCCCGGCGAAGGGCCAGGATGTCCTGCGCAGAGCAAAGCCAGGATTTTTCGATCGCGAAGCAGCAACTCAGCCAACTCCACGCCTAGCCTGGATGGCGAAGATCCACATTCTTCTTTCGATTCAGGCCACCTCCCTCCTTGGGGACCTCACTGCTCCTGTGCCTTCACGTACTACCCCTAAGCCTCTCTCTCTCTCTCTCCGGCCCCTCCAGTCCCCCATTTCCTCTCACATACCTCCCGGAGATGCTTAGCCCTCAACAAAGAAAAATACATATTCCCTCTTCCCTTTTTTTCACACAAATGGTAGCAGGCCATATACAATCCTACTCTTTTTGTTAGTTTTTCATTTAATGTACTTTGGAGATCTTTCCAAATCAGTACCAAAAAAAAAGCTCCCGTACGCAGTCTTATGGCCACAAAGTATTCTGCTGAGTGGACGTATCGTGTTTTATTTAACCAATTCCCGAGGTACTGGTTTTCCGTTGTCCGCCGCGGCTAACACTGCGCGGTGCACAGGCTTGTATGTGCCAGTCTGCACCTGTGGGCACGTACGGACTTCCAGAACGTCGTTCGGTCCCTCGCCCCTGCTCTCCTCTCCATTTCCACGTTCCTTATTTAGCTCGGACCCTCATCACTGCAGACAGAAGCCTCCTGGCTGACACCTCGGCTCTGTCACCCTTCAGGTAACACCAACAAGTATCTAGTGAGCACTTTCCATGTGTCGTTACACGTTCTGCTAGGACAGGGAGGAACAAGAGTGGAAAAGCGAGCGAGCCAGCCATACCAGACCCTCGATCTCCTAACCAGACCCACAGCGATCCTTGCCTGTCTCACCATCGTGGGAGCTGCAGGGGCTCATCAGTAAACCAGAGAGCTGCGTTTGGAGTCGGTTTAGAACGAGTGACAGGTGTCGGGCAAATGGAAATCAAAATATCAACTTCCTTACTGTCAGAGCCTCACTGACAAAGGTGGCTGAGCCTGCCAGCCCTTTGGTTTCCTATTCCCCCCTCGTCCCTCTAGTGTAGGCCTTGGAACAGGCCACTTGTGGGACATCTGCCTGGCAGAATTGCTGTCCCTGGACTGGTGAGCTCAAACAGGGGAGAGGGAGGCAGACGGGCCTGCATGCCTGCCTCTAGAGGGCTAAGGTGCACTTTTCCAAATGGAAACAGGAGAGGAGATGACACACAAGATCTGCGGGCAACCACATCCCAAAAGCGAGAGGGGGAAGCGAAGAAGGGACAAGCTAGTGGTCCAACCTCTTCCCTCCACGAGAGCAGAGCCGAAGCCTCTCCATGGAAACACGAAGACAGGGGAATAGAATTTCCCCAGACAGCAAACCAAGAAGTCTACGTTCTAGCCCTGTGTTTTAAATTTACGTGGCTCTTCATTCAGGAGCAAACTAAGTCTTGAAGGTGTTTGGAAGCTGTTTTAACAATGTCTAAATACAGGGGTGCCTGGGTGACATGGCTGGTTACGTCTCCCACTCTGGGTTTCAGCTCAGGTCATGATCTCACGGTTCATGGGATCGAGTCCCACGTCGGGCTCTGCACTGACAGCACAGAGCCTGCTTGGGATTCATATTCTCTTCCCCTCCCGCCCCCACTCACATGCTCTCTCAAAATAAATAAACAAATGAACCTTTTTAAAAATGTCTAAGTACAAAACTGCCTAAAATATTTGTATAATGCCTTGAAAACAAACTCAGATACATGGTGACCTTCCTCAAAAGATCAAAAAGTAAACCACTTTTTGGGAGATGGAATTGGAATTACACATGAGAAGAAATCCAGCTTTTTGGTGGCGCATCGTAATGAATCATAGGAAAATCTGACGGCAAAAGAATTACCAGATAATTCGAAGGGGATTAAAAACGCTTCAAACTTCCTTCCCTCCTCCTCTGGCTGGGGTCCTTTTAAGGCAGAACGGCCCTGAATAACTATCTTTCTCGTAGCTTTCCTTAGTTTTCCCCTAAGGTACTGAGCTAAAACAGATCTGGGAGGAAATTTTTCCTCATTTAGGGTCGGTAATAGTCCTAAAACAAGGTCATGAGTTCAGAGAAGCAGAGATGGCAGAATCCTGCAATCCGCCTCCTGCCCTCCCTTCCCGGCTGAAACTGTATTATTCTTTTATTTTTTTTTAATTTTTTTAATGTTTTATTTATTTTTGATACAGACGGAGACAGAGCATGAGAGGGGGAGGGGCAGAGAGAGAAGGAGACACAGAACCGGAAGCAGGCTCCAGGCTCTGAGCTAGCTGTCAGCACAGAGCCTGACGCAGGGCTTGAACCCACGAACGTGAGATCCGATCTGAGCCGGAGTCGGAGGCTTAACCGACTGAGCCACCCAGGTGCCCCGAAATTGTATTATTCTTAAAGGCGCTCCCCGCTTCCTGATCATCACATTCAGCTCTCCGACTGCAGCTCCATCTGCAAACTTTTGGTGGCATCTGACACCTTATGTCAGCTGCCTGAGTGCCACCCAGTACTAGGGATCCCAATTAAGTGGGTCCATGAGCCACATTTTTGAAACAACTTCCTAAGTTATTTTTGTGATCAGTCACAGACCACTCTGTGTCTTGGGACCCCTCCACTGGCTTCTGTGACCCACGTGAATCCTGTTCTCCTTCCTGCAGACCACTCCCTTTCTCCTCCGAGGCTGCTCTGCTCACCAGGACAAACAAGGACTATCTTCGCCTTCCCTGGTAGCACACTCACCACCCACAAAGCCGGGCATGGACGTGTGGCCCAGACTGGGCAATGACAGTCCTTCCCCAGGGTTCTTCGGACAAATGGGAAAGATCTTTCCTCTGAAGTTGCGTGCTGCCTGAGACCACACTGCCTGCTGCGCGGCGACAACTCACAGACGGGAGGAGACAATGGGGCCAACAGGCCCAGGGAACCAGAGCTAAGAATTACGAGGATGTAAGGAGTAACGGAGAGATGGACCGACTTGGCACCATTTGAGGCCTTGGATCCAGTCATCCCTGAAGCCAGATCTGTCCCTTTCCTCAGTTGGGTTATGTGAACCCAAACGTCTGCCTTTTTTGGCCGAGACTAATTTGGGTTGGATTTATGTAACTTACAACCAAGAAGACACATCCCAGTCCATCTCTTAACTGCCTCTTGGCCTCATTGCTGTCCGTAGCTGCGAAATTAACTTTGCCGAAGTGGGGCTCCAGCCATCATTTTTGTGTCAAGCACCATTCGGAGCCTCCCAACGGCCCAGGGATTAAGTACAATGTCTGCCTTTCCAGACTTCTTACTGCCGTACCACACAGGCAAACCAAGATCTGGCCATCTATAATCTCATCCTCCCCATTCTCTACTTATTAAAATCTACTTCAGAAAAAGAGAAGGAAGGAAAGTTCTCCTTTGTCAAGGTCCACTTCATGTTACTCTCTGAGAAGACTGTCCTAAGTCCCTCCAACCCTCAGAGATGTGCCTGCACCCTCTTCGGTACTGAGGACACTTACCTAATGATCTTTGTCTTATTCTGGCTTGGATTTTGCACTGTATCATCTTGGGGTCCTCGTCTGAACGGCAAGACCAATCACTCAGTGGCCTGAGTCGAAACTCAAAAGGCCACTCACTCCCCCCGCCCCCCCGCCCCCACCACTCTTATCTTCCTCGCCACTACTGCTCGAATCAATCCCATGGTTCCTGCCACTCATTCAAACTCTTCTGTCAGCCTCCCTGGCCACTCGGACAGGGCCGTACGCCACCAGCCTTACCCCACTGCAGCCTAGCTGCCCACCAGCGCCAGCTGCTTTTCCCACAGGCAGATCTGATCAGGCTATGACCCATCTTAGGGGCTCAAGACCAAACGTTTCGGTGTGTGGCTAGGCCTTGCCGCTCCCCAGTGGGAAAGCAGGCTTCCACCTACTTTCCCAGGCTCAGCGCCAGCCACTCCTCGAGAAGCACTGGCCAAACGGGACTGTTCATGGTTCCCCGGACACCCAGAGCGCTTTACTGCTGCTGGACTTTGCGCGTGTCGTCACCCTCGTCTGGGGAGGCCTCTCCCACCTCTGCCTGGCAAAGTTCTCACCCTCAAGCATGGCTCCACTGGGCGATCTCCTTGGACTGCCCTAGGGAAGAGCACTTTCCTCAGCCCCCGCATCTGGAAGGAGAGGCTCTCTTTGCACCCCCAGTGCCTGGCGCAGGGCCCAGCACAGAACACGGGTACTCAGTGAACTGACATCAGAATTCGTCCAGATTGGAGTCCAGTAAGGCACTGCTATATTCTTCACTGGAATATGCATACATACATATTCATATATATCAAGATGCCCGTGCACGGGGACATTGCATAGATACTTTGCTGCTGACTGCAGGGCTAAACATCCTGAGGCTAGGAGACGGGCACTGGAACTAGGCAAACCTACGTTCAAATCCCTGCCTTGTCACAAGCTGTGTGTCCTGGACGTGTCCCTTAGACCTTCCGGGCCTCAGCTCCCTTATCTATAAAATGGAGTTAACAAGAGCTACCTCATGGGTTTTTTGTGAAGACCATAGGAGAAAACGCATTTAGGATGTTTGCACACCTGTCTACGCCCCTACCACCCTGAACGCGCTCTATCTCGTCTGATCTTGGAAGCTAAGCAGGGTTGGGCCTGGTTAGTACTTGGAGGGGAGGATCTTTGCACATGTGCCCGGTACACATCTGGTTCCCGGTAGATCAGTTTCAAGTCCTGCCGCTGAGTCTGGGGTCCAGTCCTTGACGGGACTACGTTCACCCTCTCCTGGCTGCGGCCTGGCCAGCACTGCGGCTGCCAATCACCAGGTCTTGGTCCCACCCTTAACCATAGAACTCACTAAAAGGGCCTCCAGGTGCCAACTGTGGGTGCTTCTCTTGCGTCTCATAGGCTCTCTTGGAGTCTTGCCTGCCCCTTTATGTCATGCGCGCAGAGCACAGTAGGGCTTGTAATCTAGAGAAGAGGCAGAGCCGAGCGCCCCTGGGTACCAGGGCTCTGCCCTGAGCTCTCTGGAGGCCAGCGAGCTGCCCTTCTCTCTCTCTGCCGCACCCTCGGGAGATGGAGGGTCTGTCTTGCCAGCAACAGGATCATTTTGCTCTGATAACTCGTTGTTTACTGAAATTTTAGGTTTCAGTTTCAGATTCAGTTCTCATATTCTTAAGGGGCCTAAAGAGGGGCGCCTGGGTGGCTCAGTCGGTTAAGTGTCCGGCTTCGGCTCAGGTCATGATCTCACGGTTTGTGGGTTTGGGCCCCGCATCGGGCTCTGTGCTGACAGCTAGCTCAGAGCCTGGAGCCTGCTTCAGATTCTGTGTCTCCCTCTCTCTGACTCTCCCCAGCTCACACGGTCTTTCTCTGTCTCTCAAAAATAAATAAAAGACATTAAAAAAATTTTTTTTTCAAGGGGCCTAAAGAGCCTGCGGTGGCTCTACACCTGCCCTGGTTTCCCTGAGGAATCCACTATGGAACCAGCAATCACGAATTTTTCTAAACGGTGTGAACCTTGTACTTTTTACACTGCGTTATCTCTTAAGATCATAAAAGGTATCAAAGGCTCCCTCCCCAATTGCCTAAGATATAAAGTTCAGGGGCGCCTGGGTGGCTTAGTCGGTTAAGCGTCCCACTTCGGCTCAGGTCATGATCTCACCATTCCCGAGTTCCAGCCCTGTGTCGGGCTCTGTGCTGACAGCTCAGAGCCTGGAGCCTGCTTCAGATTCTGTGTCTCCCTCTCTGTCTGTGCCCCTCCCCTGCTTGTGTTCGGTCTCTCTCTCTTTCTCTCTCAAAAATTATTCAATATTAAAAAAAAGTTTTTAATAAACTAAAATAAAGTTCAGATCCCTTAGCTAGGCACATAAGCTGCTTCATAACTATTTTGTATTTATTTAATTACTTGTAGGCACGTTTGTAAAAGTAGCGTTTGTCAGCCTTTCCCGCATAGGAGAGTCACGTGGAGAGCTTCCTAAAGCGTTGGTATTTGTGTCCTACCCCAGACCTCAGAATCGTGGAGGAACGGGCACAGGCTTCCTTGTTTTTAAAGCTCCTGGGGGTTGACTCTCATGTGCAGTCAGCCGTAAGAACCACTGCTTTGACGCCTGTCAACACTGCAGGAACACACTTTTCACGAGCTGAGCCTTGGCTCTGTCGTTCCCTCTGTTTAGAGAGGGCTTTCCCCCCGTTCCTGCCCTCAAACTGCCAGGCTGATCTCAACTGTGGCCCCTTTTCTTCCCTGTGCCCCAGCAGAGTACGGACTCCTAGAGCACTTTGATACACGGTTGTTACTTGTCTGTCTCCCTGGGTAGGCTGTAAGTTCTGAGAGCGCCGACAGAGAAAGGAGAGCCCTCTTTCTCCTACTCCAGAGCCAAGGGGTCAGAATCTCTGGGGCGGGGCTCAGGCAAAGTCCTTCACCTGCCACAGGCGGTTCTGATCCCTGCCCCGGGCTGGGAATTGGAATGAGCTTTCACAAAAGCCCTGGGTATAGTACATATCGATAAATATTTGTCATATTGAACTGATGAGGCATATTGTTTGTTTGTAAGTCAATCACGGTGTTGCACCTTGTTGCCTCTGACTCCCCTCGAGAACCAAGCACCCTGTCTATTCTCTTCTCTATTCCCTTATTCATCCATCCAGCAGGTGTTTTTGGTAGATCCTAACAAAGCCCTGGGGATTCAGGAGTAAACAGGAAAACCCAGTCACCACCCTCTGGGATGCGAGTCTACTAACACATTAGTTATAGTATACTTATTACTATCATTTCTGAGTAATATTGGGTCCCCCCCCCCCCCCCCCCCCCCCCAGTATTAAAGGGTAAGGAAACGGTCTTATCCCCAGGACGCAGCTGGCACACAGAAGGCATTCTGGAACTGTCTGTTGAACCGAGGTAACACATGTCATAGCACTTGTCACCATTTGTTAGTATTTATTTGTGTGATTATCTGACTAATGGCTATCTGGCCCAGGAGCTGCAAATCCCCGGAAGACAGGAACTGAATCTGTTTTGCTCATCACACCTGACACAGGGCCTGGCCAGAGAGGGTGCTCAGTGAGCAGTGCTAGGTAAACAAATAATACTCTAGGAAGGCATCACTACGAACAGAAATGAAATCTCCCAACCAAACATCCACTCTTCCCTCCCTGCCTATTCTCCCCAAAAAAGGTAAAGAGTATTTTCTTCCTGTGCATTAAAGGATTTCGGATCAGCGTGAACATGAGCCCGAGCCCGAACAGATGATGTTTCTTTTACTTACTTACAGGTTGACCTGGGACTCTACTTCAGGGTCTTTTGTTGGCCACATCTGAAGAGGCGGGATGCCAAAGGAGAGAGAGGACTTGGCTTTCCATAGAAGAGTCTGTGCCATCTGACTCCCACAGGGCCCTTTGGTCAGTGGATCCATCGGTGGGCCTGGAGGCTGTGGTGCTGAGCTGAAACAGAAGCAGTTGGGGAAGGCACTGAGAGCAGAGGAATGGCGGGGGGGTCACTGGCTTGCTCTGACACGCTCACCTAGAGGCCAGTCCCATTGGGAATTGGGGGAGGGGGGTAAAGCCAAGGCACTTGCAAGACCCAGGTGCCCCACCAAGAAAGCAGCACGCTCTTGCCACGTGGAGGTGATGCCCAGGTGCACCATGGGAGAAGAAGGCGTGCGCCCCAGGACCCGGGCATTCTGAGCGAAGCCATCCACTGTGTCAAGAGCCAGTGGGGTCTAAGGTAAAAGGAGGACCAGTGAACACTCAAGCTGTCATCAACTCATTCAGAAGAGGCGACATTTGGGGTGCCCAGGCGGGGTGGGGGCTCAGTTAGTTAAGCATCTGACTCTCAATTTTCCCTCGGGTCATGATTTTGAGGTTCATGCGATGGAGCCCAATGCTGGGATTCTCTTGGGATTCTCTCTCTCTCTCTCTGCCCCTGTCCCACTTGTGTGCATGCTCTCTTTCTCAGAATAAGCTTTGAAAAAGAAAAAAGAAATAGGCCACCTTCATTCAGTAAGAGAAAGCTCTGTCTAGAGTGCTTCTGGAGAATCACTAAGAGGAGGGACCTCTCCGCCCTCACTGTGTGCGTTCAGGAGTGCTGGGGTCTTCTCTCCTCCTTTCCAGTTAAAATATGCGAGAAAAGCCACTAAAGGGGCCCATACTAGTAACAACTGTGTAGATGAGAAGGACCACGCTTCAAGAATAAAGGCCCGTATAGTACATGAGCAGCAGACGCCTGTCGAACCAAGTTGAGCACGAGAGTAAATGGGGAAATGGGTTCCTGCAAGCTGTCTGGCTCCCTTCTTTGACGACACAGTGAGGAAGGTGGGAAAGGTCGTTCTGGGCCGAAGGGACGGCTCTGTTAGGGAAATGGAGGCATCTCTGCTCCTGACTGGCGTTGTTTTTGGAGCCAATTAGCAGCCTTCTTCACTCACCCCTACTTCCAGGGACAAATTAGCACACAAAAACCAATTCCTCGGAAATGCAAAAGGAGAAATAAGAAGCCATCTGAGATGACACTTTGGCCCAAAGGGACTCTTCTTAATGCCTTCTCCATAAAGACCGTGACAAGGCGGAGCACAGAAGGCCGGCTGGCTCCGGCAGCGGCACCGGCGAGGAAGAGGCATCTGCGCGCGGAACCACCATCCTGCCGCGGAGCTGGGTGCCAAGAGAAGGGCGTCTATGCAGCCTGGCTGTGTTGAGCCAGACAGGCGCTGCCCACTCGCAAGCTGCCACAGCGGTACCAGCGAGGCTGCAGGCGTGTTAAAAAAGAGAAAAAGCCCACCGTTGCCAGGTCCCCCTGGCATCCTCCTTTGTGAGCGATGACCCAGCTTCCCCCCCTGTGGCTTCCTGGCCCTGGGGAGCCCACATGCTGCATACCTGAGCCAGCCTTCCAGATCCTCTTAGCCTAGGATGGCTTTAGGCTATTTCTCTCGGCACCAACCAGACAGACATCAAAGGCTCAAGCCTTCCGCATCCGACAAACAAGAAGCCAGGTTCTCGGACCTTACCAGGTACTCTTTACTCAGTGGGACACCCCCCAAGTCTTCTGAAACCCAGGCTCCCGAGAATTTATGGCTGCCTTAAAAACCAACCAACAAACCAACCATGAAGCAGGGCTTCTGGGTGAGAGATGCAATTGTTTTTTCCTTTTGAACCCTCTAGATTTTTTAAATTACAAAAAAAATAAAATATTTACATGCAAAAAATTTATTAAGATTGTGCTCCTAGGGGCACCTGAGTGGCTCAGTCGGTTAAACATCTGACTCTTGATTTCGGGCTCAGGTCGTGAGCTCACGGTTCAGGAGTTCAAGCCCCACATCGGGCTCTGTGCTGACAGCATGGAGCCTGCTTGGGACTCTGTCTCCTCCTCTCTCTGCTCCTCCCTTGCTCACGCTCTCTTTCTCAAAATAGATGTAAGTAATCTTAAATTTTTTTTAATTTTAAATGTTTATTTTTGAGAGTGAGACAGAGCATGAGTGGGGGAGGGGCAGAGAGAGAGAGGTAGATACATTTTCTGAAGCAGGCTCCAGGCTCTGAGCCATAGGCACAGAGCACAACTCGGCACTTGAACTCATGAACCATGAGATCATGACCTGAGCCGAAGTCGGATGCTGAACTGACTAAGCTACCCAGGTGCCCCAATAAAAATAATCTTTAAAAAAAAAAGTGCTCCTAGAAGAAGCCCACAAAGGAGTGGAGGAAGCAGGGCCGGGCCATGAGGTTTCCTTTGCAGGTAAAGTCCTCTGAGCGGACGGCTTCAGGTTGGGTGAGCTGGCTGTCCAAAGTGGCCACCACTTGCCCCGTGGGACCACTGAGTAACTGAAACGTGGGCAAAGTGAGATGTGGAGGCATGAAATACACACTGATTTCAGAGTTAATACTCATAGAAAAGGATTTCGAACATCTTGTTAACTTCTATATTGATTACGTGATTCTAATGATCCTAGAATTAATTTTAATGTGGCCACCAGAAACTATAAAATCGCCCTATGTGGCTCGCGTGATATTTTGGACAGCACCTCAGCCGTCCTGCCTGAGACAAGTTGCCGAGGGCCACGGGCGCGCTTAGGGGCGAACCCCCAGGTGTGCGGAGCCTGCACAAGCGCACAGAGCAGCTACAGAGGAGCGGGGGCAGCGCATCTGAGAAGAGTCCAGGCCGGTGTGGATGTTGGAGGCACAGCGCACTACAGAGGGGAGGGGAGGAGAGCCCAGAAACGGTGAGGGGACCTGGGGGTATCTGGCTGTGCCCACAACATGCCCACCTCCACTCCCTTCCCACTTCCGGCTACCAGAGCGGTAGATCCGCAATGCTCCACTCTCTACCTAGCTGCAAAGCCTGGTGGGACATTTACATACGCAGACCCGCAACGTTCTGGCACTTTGTTCCGACCTAAACATACTCTTAGACATCTCTGTTAATCAATCACCACAGGTACATCTTTTTTTTTTTTTTAAGTTTTATTTATGTAATGTCTACACACCAAGTGGGGCTTGAACTCACAACCCTGAGATCAAGAGTTGCACCCTGAGCCAGTCAGGTGCCCCTAAGGGCACATCTTCAATATGGAATATGACAGAATGAGATAAACCTTATATATTGCTTCCATTCAACCTTTTAGTTTATTTTAACCTCTAAACACTTCGATTATTTCATTGTCTTAACATGTGATTCTCTAGCCCTTGAATCTTTAAGTTTGTTTAAAAATACTTGAACGCTGGCTCTTCTAGACTTTGCCCACCATTTAATCGTATACGTTAGCCATAACTTTGCCCTTGGGGTTTTGCTTTTTTTTTTTAACCTTTCAGCTACTTCTTGAGCTTCATTTTCTAACTGTTCAAATTCTGTCTCGTCACTGGTCGTTTTAATCCTTTTATTCATTTGTTATCTTTTTTAGGCTTAACTTCCCAATTTAAAAAAAAATGTATGTTCCTCTTAATCTCCTCTGACATTTTATCTTTATGGTCTCGCTCTTTAATATATTTAGCGGTTGAGGAACTTCTTGGAAGGATGGCAGAGTAAGTGTGCATTGACATAATTCCTTGGAACCCGTGGAAGTAAGCAAAAATAACCCAATATAGAGAAGAAACTTTCTGAAATAAGAGAATGGCCGAATTCCATGCTCTGAAGATCCGCTATACACAGTACGTGTGGACACATCTGAAAACGAACACCACGTTCTACCATCTTACGTAAGGTGGGGGGGGGAGGTGAGCAAGAACATTCCAAAGGCCTGACAAGACCTGATTTGGAGGAATGAGGCCTGGAGACCCGGGCAAGACGGGGAAGAAGCTGTTTCCTCTTCTCTCTCCCTCGTGTCCACTGCCCCAGCAGGCTAATAAGAAGGCTGGCCTCATCTCAAGAAAGGCTAAAGGCGAGAGGAAAAGTCCATCTCAGGAGCCATCTGACCCTCGTGAAAGATATTAGCCAAAGTACACGAGTCCACCACAAGAAGGGCCGTGGGTCACGGGACACGACACTGACCCAGGCCCTCTTTGTGGGGCCTGATTGCCCTGGAAATTCCAGGCGGGTCCTGCCATGGCCTCACAAACACCCCCGGGCACAGGGGCAGGCAGATGGGAGCAAGGGCCCGAGGGGAGCGGAAGGACAGATGGCACATTCCTACGGTCTCTGGCCCCTTCCTGCTGCATGAGGGGCGGCGAGGCCGGACCTCCAGCTCCAGCTCTGACCGAGAAGACGCTCCGCTGCTCAGACGGCCAGGGAAGGGAGTCGAGGTAAATCCGCCCACGTTATTAAGGTAAACCGAGACCCGGACAGAACTGCTTCAGTTCCGAAACAAAGAGGCAGGAATAAACTCGCACGGGACTTTTGAAAAACAACGTTTGCCAAAGGCAGCTGGAGAGTACAGGCCAGAAGATTTTTTAACGGGCATCAGATGCTACCTGTAAGAGCTTTGTTTTCTAAAAAACAAAACAAAACCAACCCCCCATCCCCCCAAAAAAACCCAAGAACTCTCTCAAAACAAAAAAACTCTCTCAAAAAACTGAAACACGGCGCCTGGGTGGCTCAGTTGAGTGCTGACTTCAGCTCAGGTCATGATCTTGTGGTCCGTGATTTCGAGCCCCATGTCAGGCTCTATGCTGACAGCTCAGAGCCTGGAGTCTGCTTTGGATTCTGTGTCTCCCTCTCTCTCTGCTCCTCCCCAACTCGCACTCTGTCTCTCTCTCTCAAATATAAATAAACATTAAAAAAATTAAAAAAAGAACTCTCACAAAACAAAAAATCAAAGGGTACAACAGACAGACTTTATACGGCTCTGAGGTAAAATGGTCTAGAACTATGGCCTCGGAAAGGTGGCTTTACAGTGTCCTTGTGCTTCCTGGGAGGGAGGCGGGCCGAAGGAGAGGGAAACATGGGCGCGTCTCTATGCAGGGGGCTTTGGCAGGTGCCTGGGATTTTACGTAGCGCAGCCTCAGAAACGTGTAGGGTTTTCCCCGCTCAAGCGGTAGCTCCCAAGCCCTAGGGTGCCTTGAGTGTTAGTGTCATGCGTCTTAAGAGATGTGAGTAAAGAGACATGTGGCCTGCTTCACAGCGAGCTCTCTGCTGATGGCCGCCAGGAAGCGACAGCAGCCACTGAGCGGAACTCAGCCGGGCGCCCCGGGTGGGGACCAGCAGTTGCGGGGGGCTGAGGCCAGGCCTGGCCCCAGGATGCAACAGGAAACACACCATGGACGGACCCCACTGGGGCACCAGTGCTGTCTCCGATGCTGGGAGGCAGACCCTCAAAGGCAGCAAAATGACATAAAAGGCAACAAGGTCTCAGTTCTGGCACCTTCGAAGTGGCCGACCTCCCCCTCGGTGCAGGCTGCACTGATCACAGAGCTTCCGCAGACATCTCAGAAGGACGCCTTCTGGCAGCCACACCCTCTCCCTTGCATCCTTGATCTTGCGCATTAATCCTCGCTCTGATTATTGGCTGAAAACCACCTCAATCAAGCACAAATCATCATTCTTGCCTCTCTTCAAATCAACGTCAGCTTTTGGGGTCTGAGCTGGGTCAGTGGTCAAGGGAGGGTGCAGAGCCCGGGGCACGGGAAGGCAGAGTCCCTCTGTCCCCAAATGCTAGGTATTTGTTTGCTGGGACCTCCCTCCACTAGAGTTCTCCCCATGAGAGCAGGAGCCCCGCCCGTTGTGTTCGCGGGTGCCCCTGGCGCCTGGCACACAGAAGTGCTTGCTACTTGCTGAATGAGTAGGTGACCGTGTGAACGCAAACCGTAAGGGAAATCCTCGCTTGGAAGAGGGAGGCTGTGTCGGTCTGTTTTGGCCTTTCTTGAATGAGGTCACTGGTGGCTTGAGACAGACCGCTGTGGGACCTGCTCTAGTTCTTCGCGCGTCTCCGACAGGCAGCCACTTTGTCAGCATTGTGACAAGTGCATGGAGCAAAGACGATCCATCTGTGAAACATCGATCCGGGCCTGATACACGGCACTGGCGCTGGAAAATGCCTAATGGCTGGCAGCCCCTCTAAAGACACTTTTCTCTCCCATCATAAGATGCAAGATAGGAACTCATGTCCTCACTTCCATTTGTGCTAAAATTATAGAATCACTGACAGGGATAGTCGGCAAATCTACTTCAGCCAGCTAGCTGAGGCCTGATTTCTCATTTTTACCTCCGTACAGGAACCTTCACTGGCTTGCTACTAACTTTTGATCCGTGTGTCTAATTTATTTTTCCTGTGATTGAAGAAAGACGCTGTTTGTGGCGGACACCGTGGAACGCCTTGCTCAGTACCCGTTTTGGCCCCACTCCGGTGCGCAACAGTCAGAAAGCGGGGATGTCAATGTCCTACCCTTCGCTGCAGTTCAGAGTCCTGCAGATGAACTTGATTCCATAAATCAGATGCACTCATGAGAGCCTCTCATTCAGAACAAAGCCTGGCCGATGCAGAAAGAGGATACAGGGCGCCATCTTGCTTTTGGAGATCATGGCAGAGCTGCCGTGGTTCTGGATTCGGCAGCTTCTTGAATCGATAGCTTTCTGAAGCCTCAGTGGCAGCTTTGGGATCCAGCAGAGTCGGTGGTGCAGCTCTGCAGCTAGCTAAGTGGTGGCAGCTTCCTGACCCGTCAGCCTCTTGTTCTAAATGGCAGCCTTCCTGCTCAGGGCAGCGCACAGTGGTTCTGGGCTTAGGAGCTGCTCCTGGGGGATCAGACTAGAGTCTGTGACCCGCCCTGCCAACACCTTTGTAAGCGCTCCCTGCCCTGCGTCACAGTTACATCTCATTCTGCTCACAGCAGGTGGGGCGAATTCTGTTGTCTGCAACCGATTCCCAGACGACTGGCCTGAGAGGCCTCCGAGAGGCCTCTGAGCTTAACGGTTCGTGGGACCTTGTGCAGAGCACAGAGCAGGGCGAGGTTTTCTTCTGTGCGGGGGCAACGGTGGGTATAGCCTCCAGCGGCAACAGCACCAGACTATGGACTTTTCTGGGATATGTAGAAATTCTACCTTTTGAATATCAGAGAGAGCATGCTTAGAGCACGAAGCATTAATGCTCCCAGAGTGAAGAGGCGCTGAAGGACGAGCAAAAGAACAGCACGCTAATTGGAGGTGCTTCTCGGGTCACTGCTGGAGTGGGTAACGATTATGCTATGCCCGTCCCTGGCCAGCGGATCACCGCTTTGCGTCTTTTCAAGTGTGCCACCAAAAATTGGTGTATCCACAAGTGTGCTGAAAACACAAAAGAGTTGAGAAATACTCGTCTAACCTATAGATGCTTTAACATCTCCAGTAATACCAATTTTGCTGCAACTCGAAGCAAGCCACGCTGGCATGGGGCGGACTGACTGCTGGAAGGCGCTTTCATGTATCGAGCCCGACCTGTTTTACTGTCCCTGGCACCCGCTGTGATTGGAGGTCTAGCCCAGGGCCATACACACAGTGCGCTGGGCCCGATTCCTTTTTCATTTTTCACACTTTCAAATCCGGGCAGGCAGCTCTTATATCCTCTGTGAATTTTCTCTTTATCAAGTAAACACCCTCTCCCCCTACTGAAATCTTTTCTCTTTGCTGGATCAGTCCCGTCGGACATAAACAACTTTATAAAACAAAAGCGAAAGCAGAAAAATCCAAGTCAAAACCAAATAAAACCAACCAACGATTTTTCAGCTCATCGCCCCTCCACGCCGGCGGGGAGCTCGCTGCATTCACGGTTTCCAGGCCCTTTCCTTGATCTCTTGAAGCCAGGCCGGTGCGACTTTCATTCTCACTGTTCCAAAGAAGCTGTTCTTGTCCAAGTCCACCGATGACCCCATGACACTAAACCCTACAGTCAACTGAGGCTAAAAAACCCACCAGTCAACGCTAAGGTCTTCCTCTTGTTTGACCTATCAGCAGCATTTGACACAGAGAATCGTGCCCCCTCTGTTTTTTTAGACTGTTTATACTGATTTCCCCAAAATAAAAAAAGGGCTTTTAAAATTACATCATGTATCCATGACATAATGGTTTCACATTTAACTCTCAAAGTTTGAATTTTAGTTGGGATTTATGTGAACAGTTAATGAAAGTCCATCAAATTAGAGTCGCCCTTTCTGACTAGTGAAGTTTAGTTAGTGATTCCTTTTCCCTAAAGTCTGCTGGTATCCTCCCCCCCCCCCGCCCCCCATTTGTTTCCTTCTCTTATTTCGCTGTGATTCATAGTCGCAGCGGTGGAACAAAAACCTTAATGAACTCTCAAAAACGTCCTACCTGAAGTCCCTCTCTGCGCTTCCCAATGAGGGAGTGACGGAGCACACAGGGCTGCTGAGCATTTGAAATGCGTCAAGTCTCAACTTAGACACTGAGAGTGTAAGAGACACACAGGGATTCAAAAAAAGTACCAGAAGAAAAGGTAAGTTATCTGCATTATTTTTAACACTGATTACGTGTTAAAAGGGTCATAGTTTGGATATAGTGCATTAGAGAAAATAAACTATTAAAATTAATTTCACCTGTTTCCTTTTACATTTTAAGATATAACTACCAGAGGGGGGGCCTGGCTGCCTCAATCAGTAGAGTACGTGACTCAATCTCAGTGTCGTGAGTTTGAGTCCCACGTTGGGCACGGAGCCTATTTAAAAAAAAAAAAAAAGAAAGGGAGAAAAGATATGGCTCCTAGAAAACTTTAAATTCCATTTGTAATTCTACATACTTGCTACAGGACCAGAAGAAGCCACTTGCTTCTTTTCACTTAACGTCTATGAATATCCTCGATATTTTTCTAAGTCAGAAAACAGAGACGGACATCAATCTTTTTAATCTTTTTGGCATCAAATTATTAGTATTACATTGATATGCTCCCAATGGTTTTTTGTTTTTACTTTCACAAGCAATCTTACACGAACAGCCTTTAACATAACCCTCCTCCTTGGGCAGTGACGCCTCACTGCTAATCCGTATCTGCTTCCTGTCCTCTAAGATCCTCGCTCCAGAGACAAGCAGATGTGCGGCTCATACTTTCCCACATCTCTGCACTTGCATATGCTGCTTTAGAAATTTCTTCCCCCCAGGAAACCCAGCAGTGACTCTCACTGCACGGGCCAAATCTCTTGTAATTTTCTTACAGCACCGTGTGTCAGGCTCTGTCTCTGTTCAGATCTTCAACGCTGGAAACCAGACAACCAAACATAATTTCGCGTATTAACCTTCTAAAGCAAAATGAATTTGACTATTGTCTTCCTCTGAGAAAGGAAGCTGGTGTGTATTAACTTAAACACTTGGTGAATAATAAAACTTGTTTTTTTTCCCTTCTCTTAGAAGAACAGACATAATATGAAAATTAATTTTCTTCTGTTGGCCCTAAGAGCCCATTATGTCAGCCCAATACAAGACAGCTCTTAATAATCCTTCCCAGGAAGACTGCTGTTTTTCCAAAAGAAAACGGACAGTGGCAGATTTATTTGTGATTAAATACTTAACAGTCCAACCCAAACACAAAGAATAACTAACATAATATAGAGGAACGAAGACTATGAAAACAGCCTGCATTAAAATAACTGTTTACAAAACTACCTGGCGGGGAGAGAGTCTCCTGGAAAAAAAAAGAAGAAAAAAAAAATCGAAGAATCTGGAAGTCGGGAGAAACACAAGGAAGAAGAAGGCAATATAATGCATAAGGGATAATTGTTCTTTTGTGATCCTGTCTTGGCCTCGAAAGCCACGTTCAGGGACAAGATAGCATTTGTCTTGGCATCGATGTATTCTCACAAGGTGGGGGTTCCATGCATTACTAACAAGCCACTATGTAGGAAGCAATATTTGAGAAACGAGAAAATATGTTTTCTATTTGTGATTCAAAATCACGTCTATGTAGGGCTCTGCACCCACTGCGGCTAAACTTAGCGCACTTTCAATGCTCAACGAAGGTAGTCATTTACAATGAGAACTAAAAGATGCAGAAATCCCAATGCTGTGACTCTGGGGCGGCATCGGGGTGTCTGTATTTTGAAAAGCTTCCTAGATGTGATGACACATGTTTTTTGAGGGGGTCCACCCACTATCCAGTCCCCTTCCGGTAATAGCACTATGGTTTTTCCTTTGGGCAATCCCTGCCTCTTGGTCTCTATGGATGGAAGCAATCGAATCCCTCTGTTCTGGGTTGGGCACATGACCCAGGCCTGGCCAATTAGCATGTTTTACCCCTTCTGGGCAAAAAGACTGGTTCAAGCATGAGCATACAAGCCAGGAGATACAATGAATGCCAAGCTAGGGAAACATGCCCTAGAACGACTGAAAGAGAGGTCCTAGCTTTCTGCTGGGATTGTATACTGGTAGAAAGTAAGCCCGCAGCACCTGGGTGGCTCAGTGGGCTAAGCGTCCAACTTCGGCTCAGGTCATGATCTTGGGGTCGGTGGGTTTGAGCTCCGAGTGGGGCTCTGTGCTGACAGCTCAGAGCCTGGAGCCCACTGTGGATTCGGTGTCTCCCTCTCTCTCTGCTCCTCTCCTGCTTGCCCTCTGTCTCATTCTTCTCTCTCTCAACTATAAATAAGCATTAAAAAATTTAATAAAAAAAAAAGTTAAGCCCAAAATAGTTAACTCTCTTCGCCTAAATGCAGAAAGACCTGGAAAACAAAGTGAACCCAGAGAATGAAGAAAGCCTATGGATAACATTATTTGAGCATCTGGGTCTACCCTATCCCAAAGCTTGCTTGGTTTCCTCCAGAAGGTTGCAATTGCATGAACCAATAAGAAAAATGAATGCGTTCCTAATCGAGCTATGGAAGACGCTTGACGATCACACCTGCGTAGCCAGGAGCAAGGCCCACTTGGCCGCTGGGTCTGCACCCCACAATCGGAGCCGTCACTTCCTACCGGGCATCGGCACCGCAGCCATTGTCGCTGCAGGAGCTATAAAAGCAGAATCATGAATGATTCGTGGCAAATACGAGGCAAGCTTTGACTTCCTTATTAGGGAAAGGTATCAGAGTTGCCCAATCACAAAAAAGCTTGCAGTAGTGGGCTCCTTGAACTTAGACTTAATAAGCAGAAGGTGATCAGCTGTGAAGACTGTTGTAAAAAAAAAAAAAGATTCCTGCATGGCCCTCACAGGGTGGTTTTCAAAACCTGTCCCTGGACCAGCAGTATTGTAAGCTTGTTAGAAATACAACTCATAGGGGCGCCTGGGTGGCTCAGTCAGTTAGGTGTCCAACTTGGGCTCAGGTCATAGTCTCACGGTGCATGAGTTCGAGCCCCACGGTAAAAGCTGTGTTGCCAGCTCAGAGCCGAGAGCCTGCCTCAGATTGTGTCTCCTTCTCTCTCTCTGCCCCCACCCTTACTCGAGCTGTGTGTCTCTCTCTCAAAAATAAACAAACATTAAAAAAATTAAAAAGAAAAAAAAATACAATTCATAGGGGGGCACCTGGGTAGCTCAGTTGGTTGGGAGTCTGACTTCGGCTCAGTCATAATCTCATGGTTTGTGAGTTTGAGCCCTGTGTCGGGCTCTGTGCTGACAGTTCGGAGCCTCGGAGCCTGCTTTGGATTCTGTGTCTCCCTCTCTTTCTGCTCTCCCTAGCTCGCTCGCTCTCTCGCTCTCTCGCTCTCTCTCTCTCTCTCTCTCTCTCTCTCTCTCTCAAATAAAATAAAATAAACATAAAAAAGAAAAAAGGAAATAAACACAATTCATAGACCTACCCAGAGATAGTAAATCACAATCTGTGGGGGTGGGGCCCAAGAACTGTTTTGAGAAGC
Source organism: Mungos mungo (assembly GCA_004023785.1). NCBI lineage: Eukaryota > Metazoa > Chordata > Mammalia > Carnivora > Herpestidae > Mungos > Mungos mungo. The sequence continues at coordinate 40,901 of PISW01002574.1, read as the reverse complement.
CTCCTGGTGATTCTCATATGTGTTCGGTCTGAAAACCACAGTATTTAGACAAGAGGGCCTTGGTTCCCAAACAGTTTCCTGAGCCCCGTCCCCGGAGATTCTGATTCAGCACATTTGAGGTTGGGCTTGAGAATCTGCATTTCTAACAAGTTGATGCTTTGGTCCAGAGACCACACTTGAAGAACCGCTGGGAGGCTAACCTAAGTGATGCTGACAGTCTCTGACCTTTAGAATTTGCCTTTCAAATTCAATGCTACTGTGTAACCCTAATACGGCGGCTCACATGTGGCTCAGCTCCATGACCTGTTGCAGCCAAAATGACGGCACAGCAAACGGAGCCATTTAAAAGAGCTCTAGTTCATCAACTGTATTTCTTAATCACCACAAAGTCACAAAAGGTAATCGGTATATATCTTTGAGCCACAGAAACAAGAGGGAGACCTCCCTCACACAAGGTGGGGGAGTTTCTGTACCTCTCACCTCTAAACCCCCCCGGGAGTTTTTTATGAGCCCGTTTCCACCAGTGCCCTGTGTACCTAGTGTCCTCCTCAATCCCTCTCTTCCTAAATCTGCAGCTCAAAAATGCAAAAAAGCAAGGCAGGACTTCGCTCTGAGGGTAGAGGAGGAGGGAAAATTGAACGGATAAAGCTAGAATTTTAATGAGGCCAGAGGAAGGGAAAGGTTGAGAACTTGCATATAAATGTTGATCATTTTTGTCCGTAACAGTTGCTATTTAGTAATGCTTTGTGCCAGATCCTGTTTTTAGTGCTTTGCATAAATCAGTTCACCGACACGGACATCAGTCCTGCAAGAGAGGCGGTACTGTCATTTTACAAATGGGTTAGCCAAAGGTCAGCAACTTGGCCGAGGCCACACACGTGACAAGTGAAAAGACAGAAACTTGAACCCAGGTGTGTCTCACTCGGAAGCCCTCGTTCTGGAACACAATCGGATCTGCCCTCGTACAAAATGAGGACAAACACATCTAGGACAAGTGGTTTAATAGCCTGAGTGTCTTGCCCCCTGGCCTCCAGGTTTCCGAGCTGGTCTCTCTCATTGCCGCCTGGCCAGATGCCTGACGCCTGGGCCACACCTTCCTCCTTTACATGCATCATGGACCGTATTGGCCTGACAGTTAGCCGGGCTGACCCTGGATGTTTAGCAAAGACAGTTGCCATTTTGAAAGTAATGCTTTTTCTCCCTGATGTCAACAAGATGATTGAGTAAATACGGTTAAACCAGATTCTGAAAGGCCCTATCCATGCGATAGTGGCATTTAAACTTTTTGCACAAGAGGAAATGAGACGTTATTGAGGACTTTGGAGCAAGGGAGGCTAATCTGGCAGCATGCCCACAAGTGAGGCTGGCACTCTGATCCCTGGCTGTCCATCAGAATCACCTGCGGAGCCTTCCAAGCACCTCCAAACCCCATTACCACCCTGAACTTTCTAGAACAAGAGGCCTGCTGTAGGGACCCACGCACTCAGTGTGGTTAAGCTATATCACAGGTCATTTTTCTTCGCTTGGCCCTAATTGTCCATTATGTCAACCCAGTAGAAGCCAGCTGTTAATAGTTCGCCTTAAAAGTGAGATAATTGGATGAATGAATTAAAGAATTTTTTTTTTGAGAGAGAGAGAGCGCGCAACCTTGAAAGAGAGAGCAGAGGAGGGGCAGAGGGGAAAGTGGAAGGGAGGGAGAGAGAGAGAAAGAGAGAGAGAGGATCTCAAGCAGACTCCATGCTCAGGGCAGAGCTGGAGTTGGGGCTCTATCCCACGACCCTGGGATCATTAATTGAACCAAACTCGAGTCCGAAGCTCAACCAACTGAGCCACCCAGGTGGCCCAAGAGGAATTTTTTTTATAAGCAACAAAAAAAAGAGAAGTTGTATGGGGCGCCTGGGTGGCTCGGCTGGTTAAACATCCGACTTGAGCTCAGGTCATGACCTCACAGTTTGTGGGTTCGAGCCCCGTATCGGGCTCTGTGCTGACAGCTCAGATTCTGTGTCTCCCTCTCTCTCTGCTCCTCCCTCACTCGCACTCTGTCACTCTCTCAAAAATAAACAAACATTTAAAAATTTTTAAAAAAATAAGAGAAATTGTAGATGAACATCTATTTCCAGTTAGCAAATTATTTTCTAATTAAGCATACACAGGAGGAGTAGATTTGACTAAATTTTTAAAAATAACAAAAACTATCAAAAAACATCATCAAGTTAAAGGCAAATAATGAACTGCGAAAAATATGCACTACATGTTTGACCAAAAAAATTAATTTCCTTAATAAGTAAAAAGTACTTCAATCCAATAAGGAAAAGATAAACATTCCAAAGGAAAAATGACAAAGTACGTGCAAATGTATTTCATTTCAAAAAAGAAATACAAATTACACATAAATATGAGAAACGTTTCACCTCGCTACTACACAAAGAAATTCAAATTAAAACCAGGGGCTACTCTGGCAAACATTTATAGATGATACTGCCTCGCATTGTGAGTGGGAAAAACAGGCACATTTCCATGGTTTTGGGCGGACTGAGAACTGACACGACTTTCTGGTGGGCAATTTGGCTTCAGAAGCCTTTAAAATGTCCCTTTCCTTGGATCCAATCATTTCCATCACTTCCATAAACTTACCTTAGGGAAATGATCACCTCTTTCTACACAGACTAACGCACATGGATTCCCTGTGTCCTTGGTAAGAGTAAAAAACTGCTAAGTCAAACACTGCATGTAGGCTAATAAAAAAAAATGGGCTAAATGAATTGCACTGCAACAAACAAGTTATTTTTGCAATCAGAAAACTGGTCCTCATTATTTCGAAAGTCTCCACGATATTGTCACGGACTGTTAAACAGAGAAGAGAACCCTGGAGAAATGAGGTAGTCTTTCAGGTGTGACGTCATGAAGACCAGGGAGTGCGTGGTGAAAGAGGTCAGAGGAAGAGAAAAATATTCTAAACCGGCACTGCCCAAGAGCATAAACATTAGTCACATGTGGCTACGCAATTTATATTCATGAAAGTAAAATGAAACTTAAAATGCAGTTGCTTAGTTGCACTAGCCGTATTTCAAGTGCTCGGCAGCCACAGGTAGCTAGCGGCTGCAGAATCGGGCCACACAGATTAAACAGAATGTTCCATCATTGCAGAAAGTTCTGTTGGACAGCACGGACCTAAATGTTCTACCTCAGGCCTGGATCCAGTTTTTGGCTCATCTCTTGGTACATTTCTCCCCCCATCTTTTGTGCTCCAACGGCAAGTGTAAGGGCCAGAAGGACAGAAAGAGATCTGCCCGGCTCGCCCAGACTCGTGGGGGAGATGGGTTATCCAGGTAATTACACACAGCGTATTTGGGAAAGCAGGTAGATTACTGATACAGCACAGAGCTCAGCCTGGGATTCAAGGAAGACTTCCCAGAGGAGGGGACAGGCGTTACCCAAAGAGTAAAAAGACTCTTCTCACTAGGGCAAAGAGCACTGATGAGGAAAAAGCACAGCAGAGGCAAAGAATGACCAGCTGGTCAGGCATTTACTCATTCAATAGATAGTAAGTGTGACGGCCCAGGCTTGTGGCAGGCTCTGGGGACAAAGCAGTGAACAGGACATGGATGGTCCCTATCCTCACGATGCTCACAGATGCTTACACTGGCATGGGGCGGGGGGGGGGGGGGGGGGGGGGGGGGGGGGGGGGCAGTCTGTGCAAGGGCCTCCCACCTCCCATTAAGGGTCCTGGTTTGTCAGCCTCGCTGTTGATCCTTCTTTTCTGCCTCAGTGGGGACCAGAGTCCCACTTCCTATCTTCCTTCATGTCCCCACCCCAGTGCCCATCACTGCTGCGGGAGACGGAGAGCTCCTGGAGAGGGGGTCTTGGTAAGACCCCTCCAGCAGCCAGTGAGGATGTGGATCCGAGAGGTGGATGAATAAAGCCAGAAAGTCTAGTTGGGAGGCTACTGGAGTCACCTAGTGGAGGCCGGCGGCCTGGAAAAGGGCAGGGCCGACTTCAGCGAGGCGGGAGCGGGAGGAGGCACACTCCGAGTTAAGAAAATGCCCGCCGAGGGAAGCAGTCTGGCAGAGCAGAGCGGGTGGAAGGCGTGTCCGTGGAGCAAGGAGCCAGGGAGGAGAAGGAACGGAACAGGACAGTTTCGGGAGAGTTCCCCAGGTCGAACAAGAGGGGGTCGGCATGGGCGAGGGCTCCCCCTGCGGAGGAAAGGCGGCGGCGGGTCGGAGGGGCACCGGGGGCCGGCGTGTTGGGGGCCACACCGCACGAGGATGGGCGGGGCTGTGAGGCAGCAGGTGCGCGTTACCTGCGGAGCCAGGCCGGGGAGGCTGGGGCTGGCCTGGGTCCTGGGGCAGCGCAGAGGCTCCCGCAGGAGGAGACCTCCCCGGGACTTCAGGGGACTATTTCCCAACCTTGTCCTTGAGCATTTCTAAGGGGCGGCACGGCACATTCTCCACAGCTCGAAATCCGCCCGGAGCCGGCTCCGCTCGGGGCCTGCCTCAGCACCGACGCCTGGGGGGGCGTCTCGTCGGGTGTGGAGTCCAGACGCTCGCTGGTTCTTCTCTGGGGCGACCCCCTCCCTCACCTGCCGCTCCGGCGGCCCAGCCCCCCTCGACCCCCGGCCGCTCGGCCCTGGCTCCTCGCCGGATCCCCTCAGAACCCCCCCTCCCAGCGACCCCTCCCCACGCCGCAGCCTCTCAGCCCTCAGTCCCCCCAGGCTGCCCCCCACCCACCACGTGGCCGGGTCCCCGCTTCCGCCCCTCCCGGCCGCACCCCTCCCCAGCCGCTGTACCTGGGGCTCTCAAAGCTGCACCCCCTGCGCCGCAGCGCCGCCCTCTTCTGCCGCAGAAGCGCAGCGGCCGCCCCGCCGGGCTCCGGCTCCATCGCCCCGGGCGGGGGCCGCGGGCTCGGGCGCACTCGGGTGGGCTCGGGCCTCGGCGGGGCTCGGCGGGCCGCTCGGCTCGCACGCCGCAGCCCATGCCCCGCCCCACGCGCCTCAGCCGGGCCCAGGCCCCGCCCCAGCCCCACCCCGAACTTCAGTCCAGCCCACTCCGTGACCGGCAGCCGGGTCCAGATCCCGCCCCTGCCCCGCCCCGATTTCAGCCCCACCCACCCGTGCTCCTAAACCAGGCTTAGGTCCCGCCCTGCCCCCGCCCCTAACTTCAGCACTGCTCTCTCCGCGTTCAGGCCGGTCAAGGTCCCGCCCCGGCCCCGAGCTCCAGCCTCGCCCTTCCCACGGCGGCCCCATGGTGTCCAGGGTGCGGGTTCTCCTTACCTCCGTCGGACCCAAACGCCCAAAACGCTCACCCCGTCCTCCGCTCTGCCGAGCCCAAAGCCCCGCCCCTCCCGCTCCGTTCCCCTCCGCGCAGCTCCAGGCCCCGCCCACCTAGTCCTCCTCCGCTGAGTTCCCGCGTGGCCCTTGCCCTCATGCCAGGGGTCGGCTCCCTAGAGGGTCGCCCCTCCACACCTCAGTACCTCCAGGCCGTTTCTAACGTAGCAGCGTCCCTCAGGGGGCCGCCCTTCCCCGCCCCCCACTTACCGGCACGGCTCCCCCATTTCTCTCTAAAGCCCCCAGTCGGAGGGCCCTTTCACTCCCTCTGCCTTCAACCCTGCCCTGGACAGGGCTCCGCCCGCGACACGGCCCCGCTGACACCTCCCCACCTGCGAGGGAGTCCCGGCCACCGCCCGCCACGCGCAGGGGTAAGATACCTGCCCCCCAGGCTAAATAACCATCCGACCGTAGTCTGGGTTCGCTCGCGGATCTCTCCATCCATTAGTGGACGTACAGCTGTCTCCCGGTGGCCGTTTGTGGTGCCTGATGCAGTGAGGATGAGGGGTTGGAATTTTGCACGAGACCCGTTGCGGGTTCAAGTTTTGACTGGATGTGATGAACGCTTTCCGGCTGCGTGACAACCCCCATGCCCCACCGTCCTCACCTCCTCTCCAAGTCAGATGCATCCGTTTCAGAGCCCTTGAGCATTGCACCGGGGCTGAGGGCAGCGACGCTCCCTGGGTAAAGCTGCAGGTCACTGTGCCATCTAAATCATGAGGAGCTTAGCTACGGGCCCACTCGGCAATCAGGGCTTGTCGTGGCGAGGGAGGTGTGGCTATGCCGGGTGGTGGAGCAATGCTGGGGTGGTGGAGCAGAGCCCGAGGTGTGGGGGAGCCTGTGCTCGGAGAGGCAGCCACTGCAGCTTTGGAAGCCACTGACTGGGAAACTGAGGCAGGCAGGGCTGGGGCTCCCATGATCAATTTGGATCATGTCACTGGCACACACTCCCTCATGACTTTCCTGCTGCTTTCACTGTAGCGCCTGGACTCCTTTGCTGCCGCACATTCCAGCAGCAAAGCCCATCTGCATAGAGAATGAAGGGTAGGCGGCTTTCCACTTTTCCTTCCAACCCCTTGAGACCCCACTTTGGTCCTCCCGTATGTTTCCACGAGACAGCCTTGCAAGGCAGCCCCCCCTTTTCTTAAGCAAGCTGCGGTGGGCTTCTGATTTTTGCCTAACATCCTAAACTCCCCCTTACATATCTTTTCAGACCTGGATCCTATTGCCTCCTCCAAATCCTTCACTCAGGGAGACGGGATTGGCTGCTTTTCCCAACTTTATCCTGTTCCTTCTTCTTTCTGTCTTCCTGCCTCCCCCGTCCTCCATGTGTTCAGCAGTCTCTGAAATGAATCCCCAAATGCCCCCGTCCCCTCCCCAGATCCCCCTCCTCCCTCTCTGAGTGCCCGAAGGACTGACTCTGCCCCCTCCTGAGGGCACTGCTCCCAGATGTCATTTATATTCTAGTAACCTCTGAGCAGGGCTCTGAGTGCCCCCGACCTCCTTCGTGTCTGTATCTGGCAACAGCGACACTTTGCTAAGTGAATGGATGTGATTAATAAATTGAGCAATGTTCATTGGAAAACACATTTAATTTCAAAGTAAACAAAGATGTTTGTACATTAAAGTATTTAATTAGTGAAACAATTATTATCAGTGTAACAAGCTGAAAAATACAGCAACTTGATACAAGACTGAGGTAACAAAATACTTCACCAAAAATCTAAAGAACCCCACAGGGGGCCGATGTTCAGCGGTTACTGTGGGTGAGACAAGTCACAAGAATTAAGAGAAAGTCCTGACGCCACTGCATGCAGGGGTTCTGCTGGGGAGGGGGGGAAAAAAAGACAGCCCAGGAGAGTGCAACAGATTTAACAAGAAACGAATTAAAATGTAGAAACTGATTTTCAACTTACTTTGAAGAATACGTAAGAAATTGAAAACTACTCTCTACGCAACATTTTGAATGCTAATTGAAAAACCATGCATTTTGGCACGAAATTCATTAAAGATCATACCATACTAATAAATTAATTACTAATATTTCACTGCTGAATGGTCATAGTCGTTCAGAAATGAAGGCGATGAATGATTATGGAACGGACGGATGACCCATCGCGTTGCTGCTGCGAACAGGGATCTGAGGGCTGTGCACAGGTCACACGCTTGCACAGCCTGGGACTCCGACGTGGTCCATGGTACAAGTTCTCAACACCCCAAAAATGCAGCTCTTGCTCATACTGTACTTGCATTTGGCCAGGAAATTTAAAACCAAAAAGCCTCAGAAGGAAATACTGTGTGTGTCCTGAGCCCCGTCTCCCGCCCCACCTCGAGTCCGCAGCCTGCCCAACCTTAGCTCTGGGCCTGGGTGTTCACGCCAGCCAGCCTGGCTGGACGAGGACTCCATCTAGTTCTCGCTGCGGCTGACCTCACAGATCAAGAGGCTGTCCGGTCTGTTGGGCATTTTGAAACCTTTCTGGAGGAATCTGCACGGGGTTTCTAGCCCAGTGTTAGGAGAGAGGCAGGGTCTTGCCAGAGGAGATGCCATGTTGAGGATTATTTGTTCGGTGAGTGGTCAGCTCCAGGAGGGCAAGGATCGGTCTGCTTGTTCTCAGCCATTTACAGTATATCCCGGGTAGAGCCTGGCACACAGGTAGCATCACCACAGATGTGGATGAACGGATGAATGAATGAGTGGTTTGGTGCAGAGAATGTTATTTCAAAGAGATGCTTGTAGTTTTTTTTTTCCTTTTTAATATATGAAATCACCCAACACGTCAGTATGATGTAGGGCTGATTAAAGTCATTTATGAAGTCACACAAAATAAGTTAGGCTGTGTTTTTAGCAACGTTCACCTTGTTGTAAGCATCAGTGATGTGGATGGAGACTCCACCTGTGGAATGAAATCAGACCTCGCTTGCGAAAGGCTTCCCATTTTCATGGACTGTTTTCCACATGTAAAATGGCATCCTGAAAGATACACGTCTTGGGCTTGGGAGGTGGGAGAGGAAGACGAGGAAAAAAATACTGGCCATCTCGGTAGGGAAAATAATGCTTTATAAATTCAGTTGGCAAGAGAGAATGGGTTCTCCCCTAAACAGAAAGCCTTCAAGTATCTTCCTCTTTAGGTTTCATGAATGGGTGACGAATGGGCTTCTTCAGGGAAGAAAAGCGAGGTTACCCTCTCACTGGGCACACCTAGAATATTATTTCTACTGCTCCCCATGGAATCAGTCCTCCATGAAGCATTTCGGTTTTCAGGATGCACTTGGCTGACCTTGAGTTCTAAGACACATTCCAACCGAGAGGAGCAAAAATTATCCCCAGGGGAGGTAGATGAGCTGTTCTTGGGGCATGAAACCAACTACCTATTCCACAATTTGCAGAAAGCATTCTGTCATTTTCATTCAGGGGTGCCATGACCTATTTGCTCAAAAAAAAAAAAAAAGATCCAACATATGCATGCAAGACATATCACCTTCGATGGTCTCACAAACATTTGTGCGTTATGGACAGTCAAGGAGCAAAAACCAGAAACGTCTCCCTCCAGGGTGAGAATCCACCCATGGACTTCTTCCTTTTGGGGTGTGTGCCTGGCCTCTTCTGGCCCAGCCGGGGGGCCTCCTCACCAGCTGCTGGAGGGATAGACCAGTGCTGGCAACACCATCAGCGCTTACAATGCTTGGCCCCGAGTCCCTGCTGGGAGAGCCCAGGCGCCTTTCAGCCCGTCTCCAGGACTTTCCCCGTATGTTCCAGGTTCTTACCAGTCCTAAAGGCCTTTGCCAACAAGGTCTAAGCAGATTCTTCCAGAACCCAAGCTAAGAATGTTTCTAGGAGGGGGTGTGGGACCCGTCTCAATGGGTGAGAAGACAAGACATTTTGAAAACAATTGCAATTGTGCTATTTCAAATTCAGCTCAAAAGGAAACATTTGTGAAAGAGGAGAAGATTTTATAAAGCGCAGAAAATGATCTGATTTAGTGGAGCCTGAAATTCCGAGGGTGTGGGATTGACATCTGTAGCATTTCATGTGAGAAAAGACAGGACAGGTGAAGAGTGGAGAAACCCAAGGGAAATAAGTGGCTGATTTTCCAGCCTTACGCTTCCATCCACACGGAAGACTTAAAGAATCTTAACAGGTAGAATCAGGTTCAATGTAGGTTAAAGCGTTAACCTGAATGGTTCTAGGTGAGAGGTGTTGGAGTGTTTGGGGTCTTCTTTCAGCTTCTAGATGCTAATTTGAGCGGTCATGGGTATGCCTTAGGCGGGCGCACCCGGACCCTGGCTGTGAGCCGGCGGGCGGAGCGCTCACGGCTAAGGTTGGACGGCACCGACTTTACCATCTGGGGTCTCTCCCGGCACAGTATTCTCGACTTTGCTCCAAAGGAGGGCTAGTTACTGAGCCCACTAAGCCTTGACCGTAAAATAAGACACCGATGGCAACTACTGGAATTTTCAGAAAAGCTGTCACCATTTGGTCAAAAGACAGTGGTGGGTCCTTTGGTAGTTTTTAAATTTCCCTATCACCGTTTCCTGGGTAAGATGTTGTTTTGAAGCATCTTGCCCAGAAATTCTTAAGGGTGGTTTGATGTCTGGTCTGATGCGAGCTCTGAGGCCATGACAGCAGAGAGGACCCAGGGAATTCAGAAAAGCACGTCAGGGCTACCTTCGCAGAATTCGGACACCCAGATTAGTCGGGGAAGGGGAGAGAGAAGCTATGGGGATAAAGCTGCCATAAATAAAGCTAACTTTTATTCATTGTTTTGAATAAAAATGTATTTGTGCAAAATAAAAGTCACTTAAAAATAAGACAAACAGTGACAGATAAAAGGACATTGTTCGCGTGAAGAGCTCTTGACCGAACGCAGAGCTGGGACCGTGCACTCCCCAGGGCTTGGCGCTCTCGTCACCATGACCATCAACAATTGTGCCCTTGGACTTGGATGTGGAGGACTTGCTGGTGACTGCGTTTAGGGGCAAGACTGGGGGAGCTTAAGGCCTCAGAGTCACTCAGCTCCCCAGCGTAACCGGGAATCCCAGCGGGCACCGCCCTGGCAGTAGGTGATGGGCGCAAAGCCTTGGCCCGCGGGAGAGGCTGGTGCACAGCGGCCTCCGAGTGCTTCTGGAAGCTGGGAGGAAGTGTCGTCACTCCCCCCTCTGGCATGGTCCCGGGCGAGAAGACAGGGGCTTTCAGACCTTGCAGGAGAGGGGTGGGAGGGGGCGAGCAGGCCAGCCCAGTCCACGGTCCTAGAGCCGGGTCCTGTCTCAGAAGAGCCAACAGCAACAAGGCCTGGAAGGGACCCCGGGGCCCAGACAGCAGGCCTTCCAGATGAATAGCACCCATAAGAACAGAAAACAAGACACGATTTAAGGCATTGTTTGTTTACAGTAAAAGAATGCAAGGGACCCTTCACAAAGGAGCAATCTGGGCTTTCACTCGGACCTTCCTCGGTGGACAAGGCTACCACGTAAGGTTAAAGCAGGGCCTCAAAGCGAATGAAGTGTGTGATGTCACACGTCTTGTGCCAAAATGCATGTTTCTCGAAGAGTTCACACTTGCTCGCACGCACACGTACACGGCACGCACACGCAGAGGACGCTGGGGGGGGGGGTGTACAAAATCTGAGGCAGCCCTGTGGGCGAGCGACCCCGTGCACTTGGGGTATAAAAAGCCAGCTCCATAGCCTGTTCCTTCTCTCTGGCCCCTCATGCAGGTGCACACTGTCCACTCTGGTGCAGGAGAAAGCACGGGGGACCCAACGTGGGCCGGATGCTCTCTAATCGAAGCAGCAGCTGGTGGACGGACGAGGGCCCAGAGAGGGAGGGTGGGGTGCACAGTCGGGGGCCCAACCATGGCCCTGCGGGGTGGCGCTGAAGAATGAGTGTCATGAGAGTCGCTGGGGATCGGCAGGTGGACCCTGCACCAGCAGAGCCCTCTGGACCGTGAGGCCGCAGGCCGAGTCCCCGTGAGTCCGGCCGTGAGTCACCCAGCACCCTGGCCAAAAGCCTGTGCCCAGGACATGCGCTTCGCCACCAGTCCCAGGCTGGGCTCCCAGAAGCCTCTGAAGTCACGCCAAGTCCTGCAGAGACTTACTCAAATGACATAAGGTTTGCAGGTACCTGGAAGAGAAAGCTCACCTCTTGTCAGAGTTCCAAGCTTTTGGAAGGGGACAAGGGGCGCCCCTGAGGGGAGGGATCAGGCCTTTCCCAGTTAGTCTGTGAGTGAGCAGGTCAGGTGGGGGAGGGGGCCTGGCAAGAATGATGCCACTGCGGGTTAAGTGGCCACTGTGTGCCGGGCGCCTGGCATCATCGTGTCCCTCTATCACAGCACCCCGCGAGGCAGGTTCTGGAAGTGCCCCCACTGCACCGATGAGGACCCTGAGGCTCAGAGAGGGGAAGCCCACAGCGAGTAAATGGCAGGCTAAGGCACCAGAGCCCCTGCTCTCAATCACTATCCTGGCATCGAAATAAAATTTGGCTTGGAGCCGACGGGAGACCCTGTCCCTTCAGAGCTGCCCCCAGCCCCAGGACCCCCAACCCAGCAATGGCCACGGGGTTCCAGGAGATTTGAGGAGAAGCAATTGCATCAAAAACAAATCCATCTTGGTGTCAGTTTGGTCAAAGTGATGAATTGGAAAAACTGCATCTCCCTGAACCAGGAGAGAGTTATAAGAATGGTCAGAGCAGCACTGTTCAAAATAGCAAGAAGCAGGAAATCATCCCTGGGATCGCTGCCAGCAGAATTAATAAAAAAAAATATCAGTACAAATAAATGAATGACAGCTACACACAGACACAGATGAATCTCAGGAACACACTGTAGGAGAAGAGCAAGTCACAGAAGAAAATTTCTAGTTACGGTTCTATTTATAAAAATGTTTTTAAAAATGTACCCCAACAATACATTAAGGAATCAAATACACGGGCCAGCATTTTAAAGGAACAGGAAACAAATCAGGCGAGTGGCTATGGGGTGCAGGCAGACAGGAAGGAGACCGAATTAGGAAAGGGCCCGTGGGGAGGGAGGTGTTCCGAGGCCCCAGGAGGTCCTGCCTTGAAGCCACCTGGGTGGGCAGGTGCCTGGGTGTTTGTTGTATGGCCGTGGTTTATACATATGTTATAAATAAGGCTTAAGTGGATGCAGTGGTAGTACACAAAATTGTACGAAATACAAGGCCACGAAAAAGGAAACTGATTTTAGTCACCGAGACTTTCCATGGGAGTAGATGCATTTTGGTGACGGCTTTCACCGCGGCCTCCTGGGCGCCGTCACACGGACGGGCTGGGCTTTACTTAAATCATCCTCTGCTGCGCAGTAGGTAGCGGCTGCCAACTTTTATTATGATCGCATACAGCAGAGAGCAGGGATGTGTGGTTGAAAGCAAATTCAAAATAAAAGGGGGGAAAAGTAGGGGAAAAAAAAAAGAACTCCATCCCCTAGGTCTAAAAATCGGACAAACACACTTAAAAGTTGCCACACCTTGCCACGGCGCACCGCATTCGCCATCCCCTTGTCCTTCTGACCAAGCACCTGCTCTGCCAAATGGGTTGGACCCAGCTCCCTGCTCGCTGCCGCCCTCAGGGTCCCCTCCCTGACCCGCAGAGAGGGACAGTGGGCTCTTGCTCCGGGCAAGCCTCGTGGGTCCCACTGAGATGCCCAGGCCGTTGCCACCAGGCAGACGCCAACACCGGGTTTCTCCCCCCTTCCCCACCCTCTGGGGGGCCCACCTCCGGGCAGGCAGCATTCCCAGCATTCCCCTGGGCCACCCCGGCCTCCTGCTCGCAGGTCACAGGGCCACGTGTGTGTGGCAGGTGAGCTCCAGGGCTCTGTTCTCTTAGGGCGGCACTGGGAGCTCACGAGGAGCCCCAGACACACACAGGGTGGCCAGTTTGGAAAAGGTCAGGGCGCTCGTCCTCTCTTTATGTGACCCGAGGCCTTGTTCACTCGTGGTCACCTTCATGTGACTATCAAACAACAACAACAACAACAACCCTGGCCTTCCCATCTGGGAGACAAGCAGTTACAGTTGTTTAATGTAAAATAATATCCATAAGCACTCCACAGAATGCTGGCTTCTTGTGCATCGCTTTAGAAATTTTATATGCAGACACAAATTTCATAAATATGTTTATGTATTTTAATACAAATAAGATCATCCTTGCATGTTTTATACTTTGCTTAAAAAAATTTTTTTTAAGTAATCTTTATGCCTAATTGGGGCTCGAACTCATGACCTCGAGATCAAGCGTCTGCTCTGCGGATGGAGCCAGCCAGGTACCCCTGTACTTTGCTTTTTACTTCTATCTTGGAGCCCCTTTCAGGATACCACACACAGATCTGCTTCCCTCCTTCTAATTGCTATCCGGTGACCATTTCCTGATGGTCACAGAGGTTTCCAGTTCTTTCTATCAAGGACAATGCTGCAGTGAACACTCTTACCCACATGCGTGTGTGAGCGCCTCCCTGGGGCAAATTCCTAGCAGGCAGATAGGTTAGTTGGGGGACTCAAATGCAATTTATTTTGAGCTTCCCTCGAAGTGGTACCTCGAGTTTTCCCTTTGTCCGTCTTCCCTACTGTTTTGTCGAGAACTTTCTGCTAATTCTGCTTTCTGGCCTCCCATCATCTGTAGTCTGACCGGCCCGTCCCCTCTGTTCTCATCGCAGGTTACAGATGAAAATCCTGAAGGGGACCAAACTGAGACCTCCCTCTGGTGTTAGAGAGCCATTTTGAGGGACCTGGAAGTGTGTGACTGTGTGTCACCAGCATCCTCCTGGACCCAAATGCCAGGTGTGAAGTAGCCTTTGCTGGCCCCCAAGTCCCCCCCCTCCCCCGACCACAGCACTGGTGTCTCCCAGCTGCCACCCACCGGCACCTGCCACAGCCCGCTCCATGCTCTGGTGCCTGCCCTGTCCCCACACTGAGAGGCACCCACTCCCCAGGGCCGGTTCTGGCCGATCCCTGGGGAGCACGGAGAGGGAGGCTTAGGGAGAGGAGTCCCAATCCCAGTATTCCCCGGGGCAGGAAGTCCCAGCCTCCCCCCATCGGGTGCTGAGGGGCAGAGAGCCGGGCCTCCCAGAAGCCTGACTGCTGCCTTTAGCTCCACTGCAGGAGGCCGAGCAAGCTGGGTTCCCTCTGGGCAGTGTGAAGTGGGAGAGCTCGGGCAGCGAGTATAGACCTTGGTGTCAGGCAGACCCGGGTTAGATCTTGCTAACTGTGGAACCTTAACGAGTATCTGCCGCTTTCTGAGCCTCAGTGTCCTCAGCATAAAATGGAGACAGTAAGAGAACCCATTTCAACGGGTGTTGGGAGGATTTGGGCCAATTCCTGCAGGTAAAGCGTTTCCCATAATGCCTGGTCCCGGGCGGGGTGCAGACCAGAGGTCCTGCTGGCTCCAGTATACTGAGGAGCAGCCATGGCTGGCTCTCGATATTAGCTGAGATGATTATTCCTAAGGGTTGTGGGGTAGGGAGGCCCTTTCATCAGTCTGGAATATTCCCATGAATCACCTTCTGCGAGGGGGATGGTCTACACAGATGCCATATCCTGATCCTTGGGGCGACACCCCCCTGCCACCTAACTGTGCCCGATGGATGCTTGCCACTTCCTTTAGTGGGAAAGACACAGGGACCAGATTCAACGTTCTGGTCCAGAGCCGGGCTTAGTCCTAAGCTGAGCAGAGGCTGCCCTGTCTCGTGGAAAAAGGCTTTTCAAAAGAGCTAATAGGCTCTGTGGGAAGGAGGGAGCTCTCTCCTATGGAGCCTTAGTCCCAAGGGTGGGGAAGGATATTTCGTGTGACAAGCAGGGTTTGGGTGACTTTACCTGAGGCCTGTTGCTTTTACACGCGTCATCCAAATGCTTGTGCCACAGTATTGCATGGAACCGGGAGCCAGTCTGGAACTTGTAAACATTGCCTGTCGGGCAGAGGAACCATCGGTTAGGAAGAGGGAGGGCCACGTGGGAGGGTCTGCCCCTGGCGAGGGCATGAAGATCAGCGTGAGCACAGGTTAACTAAACCAAGGAAGGTCAGGAGCAGCCCGAGGCAGGCTGGGGGCTGGCGGAGGGAGGACTTCCGGTGCCTCTGGGCTGTCCCTCTGGACGGGGCTCTTAACCCTTTTGGGGGCCATGGTGCATTTGGCTCCAGTGAAGCCTATGGCCCCAAGGATAATGCTTTCCATGTTTTTTAATGTTTTATTTATTTTTGAGAGAGAGAGAGAGAGTGTGAGCAGGGGAGGGTCAGAGAGAGAGGGAGACATAGAATCTGAAGACAGACTCCAGGCTCTGAGCTAGCGGTCAGCACAGAGCCAGACACGGGGCTCGAACCCACGAACCATGAGATCATGACCTGAGCTGAAGTTGTACGCCCAACTGACTGAGCCACCCAGGCGCCCCCAGGATAATGCTTTCAAATGCATAAAAGAAAACACAAAGGATATCAATACCACTGGAATAGTTATCAAACTCCTAAGGAACACGTGAGTGACAGAGAGGTACCCGGGCGTCTCTACTAATGTACCAGTAGCAAGACCCAGGGGCAGGTCTGACACTGGACTGCGATTCCAGAGAGAAGAGTAGAAATACCACTCTGAGAAATCTGCAATATGTGACAGGAAAACATCTGGTTTCTCGTGGAGATAAAATCACAGGTGTTGTGAATGTTCTTGTAGTTTAATGCTCATAAATAACGGTGTGAGAGGCCACCGAAAACCAAGGTGTAATTTTTTCCCCACTCAAGTTCACAGATCCTTTGGATTCATCCACAGACCCTGGCCACCCTCTATGTCATATTTCCCTCTGCCTGGGGACAGTGCTTTCCTGGGGGCTAAGGCCCAAGAGTGGCCTGGGATCCCTGTCCTCAAGAAAACACTTCTTTTTAAAATATTTTTTAATTACACAAAAATTTTAAAAATGTTTATTCATTTTTTGGGAGAGACAGAGCACGAGTGGGGGAAGGGCAGAGAGAGAGGGAGACCCAGAATCTCAAGCAGGTGCCAGGCTCTGAGCTGTCAGCACAGAGCCCGATGCGGGGCTCAAACTCACGGACTGCAAGATCATGACCTGAGCCGGTCAGACGCTCAATCGACTGAGCCACGCAGGTGCCACTTAAATCCTATATTTCTTAAATCATAACACGTGGAAGTTTAAAATTACTACTTGATCCACAGGCTGCAGGGCTCAAACCCATGAACTATGAGATCATGACCAGAGCCAAAGTCGGGCACTTAACCGACTGAGCCACCCAGGTGCTTCTCACGAAAGCGCTTCGAATCCAGGCCCAGAGCCTTGAGGAAGAAATTCCGGTGGTAACCAGCCTGGGATGCGCTGATGTGTGGCTGTGTGTGGATTCAGTCGCTCAGACGTGGAGCAGAGAACTTGACCCCTCTCCCCGCCGCCCCTGGGCCCCTTGAGGCTGGTGTTCCTTTACTGCCCGGCTGAGGACATTAGAACCCAGACGGTCAAGGTGTGGTCTCTCTCTCTCCTGCTGCAGCATCTGCGTCGCCTGGGAGCTTGTGAGAAACGCAGAAGCTTGGCCTCCACCCCAGATCCGCGGAATCCAAATCTGAGTTTTACCAAGATCCCCAGGTGCTTCGTATGCACATGAACCTTGCACTAGAACATTCCTGTGAGGGCGTGAAGATGCTTGGAGACTTTACAGTCCCAGCGACTTTGCCTGGCTAGAACCCAACACCCGGGCATCTCGGGGTTTCGTCATGTGACCTGCGCCACCAGGAAGACCAGAATGGCCTTTTCTGGTTTTTTGTTTTTGTTTTGAGTACAGTCGACACAAAATGGTACGTTTAAGGTGTGCAACAAAGAGCTTCAAGGAGTTTCACATTATGCTGCGCTCACCACAAGTGTGGTTATTACGTATCACCACGCAACACTGTTAAAATGTCCTTGACCACATTCCTTATGCTGTGCCTGCTGTCCCTGTGACTTACTCATTCTGTGACCGGAAGCCTGTGTCTCCCTCTCCCCTTCGCCCATTTTGACCACCGCCCTACCCCTCTTCCCTCTGGCACCCATCAGTTCATCCTCTGTATTTATAGGTCTGATTCTGCCTTTCTTCTTCTTCTTTTCTAGATTCCACACGAGTGAAGTCATATGGTATTTGTCTTTCTCAGTCTGATTTATTTCACTCAGCGTAAGAGTCTCTAGGTCCATCCATGTTGTCACAAATGGCATGATCTCCTTTTTTTGTGGCTGCGTAATATTTATGCGGCGCGCATGTGTGTGCGCGCGCACACGTGTGTGTGTGTGTGTGTGTGTGTGTATGTGTGTGTGTGACATCTTCTTTATCCATTCATCTATCAAAGGACACTTAGGCTTCCAAATCTTGGCTATTGTAAATAATGCAATAAACTTTAAATGTAGGGGTGAATTTCTTTTTGAATTAGTGTCTTCGTTTTCTTTGGGTAAATACCCAGTAATGGAATTATTGGATCATATGGTAATTCTAGTTTTGATTTCTTGAGGAACCTCCATCCTGTTTCCCCCGGTGGCTGCACCCATCCCCGTCCGCAGTGCGCAAAGGTCCCTTTTTCTCCGCATCCTTGCCACTACTTGTTATTTCTTGTCCGTTTTATTTTGCCCGTTTGACTGGCATGAGGTGCTACCTCATGGAGGTTCTGATCTCCATTTCCTTCATAACATGGCCTATCCTGAATGTCAGTGCAGGCAGCATTCCGGAACACGACGGCGCCAAGAACCTCTCCTTCTGCCCAACATGGTCACGAGGAGGGATGGAACCAGGGGGAAAGTGAGAGATGGCCAGACGAGCTGAAGTTGGGGCTTTTGTAAATGGACTCTTCTCAGATCTGGCCTTGGACTAGGATACTGTGAGTCTCACAGCACAGGTAATGTCAGGGGCGTCCCTGAAATCTCCCAAGACCCGAGACCCCCCAGCCACGTGGTCCCTGCCTCAGGCAGCGTTATATTATTTATTCCAAGACCCTGAGGCCACAGCTCCAAAGGCGATGGGCCCCAGTAGCCACAGGTGAGGCCACAAAAGGGTTCCTGGAGCCACGTGCCATGCCCACCGCTCACTGGACACAGTGACCACCATGGACTAGTGAGGGGACCAGCTGATCACAATCTAAAGCAAAGCAAAAGCAGCAGCCCCCCAGGTTCCTACTGTTTCATAATGTATATTTAGCAGGAGAGGAAAACAGGGTAGAGAGAAATGGTGGGCACCCGGCGCCTGGCCCGCTGCCTACCTTTGTCGGGGTTATTCAGCTGGAAGATATCGGGGTGCTCGGGGTCGTCAGGAAGCTGCACCATCCAGCCCACGACGGAGACCTTTTTGCCAGGTGTGGATTTATACTGGGGAAGAACATCGGCGTCACCAGGAGGCCCACGCCCGCCACTCCCTGGCACCGTCTCCCCCAGGAAGGCTGAGCTGGGCCCGGCGAGGTTCCTTCCCACCCCTGCCACCTCCCCTGCGGGTCATACTACATGAAGTGCCAGCATGGAAAGTTCTTCCGTGGGACTTACGTGTTTTCTGTCCGTGCCCCGCAAGGACTTGGCTCCGTAGTACAGGAGGGTGGATCCCGAGAGTATGACCCAGTATCTGGTCCACGAGGACAGCTACGGAGGAAGGGGAGGCAGAGTGACACCCCAGGAGTGGTGGGGAGTCCCCCCTCCCTGCCTGGTTACAGACCCACCTGGGGCCAACGCCAGCGCTGGCCTCACCTCTGCCCTGGGCCCTCGCCCACCAACGTCACCAATGTCGCCCAGGGCCTGGAGGAGGGAGAGCCTCCTCATCTGTGCCTCCAGGCTCATCTGCCCTAAGCCCTACCTCCCCTCTCTGGCTCCTTCACTCAGAGAGCCTTTCATTTTCCCAGCTTGTTTAAGGCAGAGCCAAGGCTTAAGTCCTATGTGTGGAGGTAACTTGGGCCCAAGAATATCCTGGGGAAAAATATTTTTATTTTTTACTTAAAAATATATTTATTTCTTTTTAAAAATATTTATTTATTTTTGAGGCAGGGAAGGGCAGAGAGAGGGAGACAGAGGATCTGAAGCGGACTCTGCGCTGACAGCACAGAGCCCGACACGGGGCTCGAACTCACAACTGTGAGATCATGACCTGAGCCAAAGCCAGACGCCTGACAGAACCACCCAGGCGCCCCAGGGAAGGAAATTTTTAAAACCAGCTATGGGGGAGCCTGGGTGGCTCAGGTGGTTGAGCGTCCGACTTCGGCTCAGGTCATGATCTCACAGTTCGTCGGTTCAAGCCCTGCATTGGATTCTGTGCTAACAGCTCAGAGCCTCGAGCCTGCTTCAGATTCTGTGTCTCCCTCTCTCTCTGCCCCTCCCCTGCTCATGATCTGTCTCTCTCTGTCTCTCAAAAATAAATGTTTAAAAAATGTTTTTAAATAAATAAATAAATAAATATAAAAAAACCCCAGACATGCTAAGCCATAGCGCAGCAGGACCCCGATACCTGCACTGGGGCGCGCTGGCTGGGGTGGAGCGGAGCCCTGTACCGGCCCTCTCGGGGGCAGGTACTGACCTAACTCCAGGGCTCTGCCAGCTGACACGGGCCCTTGTCACAGCTCTGGCCCCTGCGTGCTCACTGTGTGCGCTGCCGTGCACGTGACCTTCCGGCTGAGTCCTCGAGGACACAGGCACTATTGGATCCCAGTTTACAGATACGGAAACTGAGGCCCTGGCCCCCTCAGTGGCCCACCCCAGGGCCCTCACCGATGCCCTCCCCCCACCCCGCCTCCGGATGGGGCACTGTCTGCACGTACCGCGGGTTTCCGTCCTTCCTTAAGCAGAGTTTTCCTCCGCAGAGGACCCTCCATGGTGGGCACGGCGGCTGAGCTCCCCAGCGTACAGATGCACGGGCCCGTGGGGCTAAGGGGAGACCACCGGTCAGACGCTGCCCTGCAGGGGCCGGGGTCAGGCACCCTGTCCCTCCCAGGTCCCACCACGGAGTCCCCGATCCCGTGCCAGGCCAGAGGACTCAATTTTGTTGGGAAAAGGCCAGGCAGGGGCCCCTGAGGCCGAGGAGAGCTCGAAGGAAGGGGGGCCTGGGTGGCCACAGCTGCAAACTTTCACCAACCTCGTCTTTCTGAACCTGCAAGGCCCCAGGCTTGGTGACCGGGCTCCTCATAGCCCAGGCCCTGGCAGCACCCACCACCCTGTCCTGACGGCTGCGGTGGCTTCCTCCTGCCCTGCCCCTGTGCTCCCTCCTTCCTCCGGGGCCTACGCAGCCCCTCCTGGTGTGGGCAGGAGCCTGGAGGAGCAGTGGGGGAGGCAGGGGTGGAGTGAGAAGCTGGTGGGGGAACAGCTGCCCAGCCCTGCACCTCTGTCTCAGGGCTCCCTTCCTCCCCAGGGCTGCGGGGCTTCAGGCGCCACCTACAGGTGAAGACCGCCAAGTGCACGCAGCTCCAGCAGGACCTGGCCCCAGGCTTCCCTCACTGGGTAGGCGCCTCCCATCGGCATCGCCCTCAACCTGGGGCCTTTCCTCAAGCTGCTTTTCCTCCACAAGCGGGTGAGTGGCACCGCCATCCACCCGGCGGCTAGAACCAGGGACCTGGGGTATTTCTTCTCTTACCCCTCCACCCCTGCAACCCACTCGATCCCAAGGATGCCCTGATCCCGAGTCCTACATATGCCTGACTGCCCCTCTCAGCCACCCTCCCACCTTCCCCTCCACTTCAGGCCGGAACTTGGCTCTTCCTTTGGACAACTGGCCGATGCTCTCCCCCAGCCTCCCTGCAGCCCCTCCTGCCCTCCTCCTGCACCCTCTCCAGCTCTCCAAGCCTCTGGCCAGGATGACCTGGTCATGCCACCGTCTTGTCACCACCCCCAACCCTGCTCAGGCCCCACCTCTCCAGCCTCACCTCCACCCCTCCCCTCTCGTTCCTTACAACACTGACTCTCCTTCATTCCCTTTGGCGTGGGGCACTCTCGTTACCCCGACACCTCCCTCCCTGTGCTCGGTTAATTCCTATCACTGTTCAGTCCTTGCTCCAGAGAGGTCTTCCTTGCTCCGCCCCACCTCCACTCCAGGACCATCAGTCACCTGCCCTGTCTCTCCTGGGGCGGCGGCCTCATGGGCTGGGCCGAGGCCACATCTGTCTCATGAGCACAGCGCGTGGCATCCGACAAGCACAGCCTAGTGCTGTTGCTCAAGAACTGAACACACGAACACATGCGTACCTGTAGACGCAGCTCCGGGTCCTGGGAGAATTCCGAACTGGAACGCGCCAGTTGGGCCCCAGGGTGGCATAGAGACGTCCCCTGCTTCAGAGGAAAAGGGTGGAGTTTTAGCAACAGCCTGGAACCACCAGGTACTCTGAGGAAGCGAAGCTATCCCGGACCCTGCGGTCATTGGCTCGGGAAGCTCCACCCCGTCTTCCTGCGCTTCCGCCATCACGCTGCGGGCACCTCTGGGGCACATCTGGAGCCCCCAAAGCCTCCGTCAGGGCAAGCTCCCGAGCCTCCAGGTGATTCTTTCCTTAACTTTTTAATTAAGTGTTCACCCTTCTTCGAGTGGCCGGGGGTGACCAAATTCAGGGCACTCCCACTTACCCGATGCGAAGCTGACATATTTGATAGAAAAAGCCAGAAAGCCCTGATATTCCATGGTAAATCCAGCAAAAAGGGTGCACACAGCCACAGAATTGTGGGCAGTCTTGCACGTCGGGCCCGGGGGGGGGGGCGGGGGGACATGTGCAAGGTCATCCATCATTCACCAGGGCACAGCCGAATTCCTGTTTGTGGGGTCCTCTCCACCGGACAGCCTCCTTTGCTGGCCCCAGCCGGACCCCTGCAACCTCTCCATGGGCCGCCCCTCTGGCTTCCCAGCTTCTCTGTCACCGGGAGTCCCCAGCAGGGAGCCCTCACACAGGGCAGCTTCCGGAATAAGCAGGGAGTTTAATCTATCTTGGGGGAGGCTTGCATTTTTCTCTCTTCATCTTTTCCTCTTTCAGCAGAATGACTTCCTGGTTCCACTTGGTCCTCAACCCTCTTCTCACCCCTGCAGCATGGTCGCTCCTTGGGCCGTAGTTTTCCTTGCCCGATGGCCAGATGATGTAACCCAATTTATAAAGCCAGACGGGGTGGAGACCTCCTTTTCAAATACTCTCTGTTCTCCACTGCCCGCCCTTGGGTGC
Organism: Mungos mungo; assembly: GCA_004023785.1. Taxonomy (NCBI): domain Eukaryota; kingdom Metazoa; phylum Chordata; class Mammalia; order Carnivora; family Herpestidae; genus Mungos; species Mungos mungo. Next base: position 18,453 of record PISW01002574.1, on the reverse strand, counting down.
TGCGCGTGGCCCCGCAGCTCTGGACACCTGGGGGTGGCTGGGGACATCGTCATCCACTCCAGCAGGTGCCTCATACCATCAGTGACTACGGCTCCTCCGAGAGGGGGCCACGTTGCTCCCCGCCCCTCCATCTTCCAGTTGAGAAGGACCTGTTCTTGATGAGCGTCTTGGGTCTGCTATGCAGAGAGGCCCAAGTTCAGGGCCCGTGGCAGTCTGATGGCCACCCAGGCCAACTGCTCTGGGACCGTGCTCCTTCTGCCCATCAGCTACTCCCCTTCAGGGGGTAAAGGGCCACAGCATGTGCTTGGCCCCTCAAGTCCCCAGATGTAATGGACTTGGCCTTTCCCCACCACACCTGGGCTCCCCCCGCCCCCGCCATCAATTGTGGCACCGATGAGGCTAATTCCCAGCCCACAGGCCAACCGCTTCCTCCCTCTCTTCCATTCAGAAAGGGGCTTGCAATGCAGTTGAGTGAGCGACATGACGGGTCATGACGAGCTCTCTAACTTATGAAAAGCTTCAGTACTTTCACCGTTACTGGAGACACCACGGCGTCCCTCGATGCTGGGTGTGGCACCGTGACATGTCGCCACCCCGTGCCTAGGCAGGCTGCTGGGCGGGCTCGCTCCAGGCTGCCTCCAGGGTTGCTTTCCTCCACAGCCACCACCAGAGATTTCTTATGACTTGGGGCAGAGTGTGACAGTGAGCCTTTCTCTGATGGCACTCCTTGTGCCATGAAGACGTCTCCCCGCCCGATCTGGAATCCTGCTCTGAGCTTCCACCTGTCTGGAGTTGGAGATGGAGCCGCCCTTTCCAGAGCCGGGTCCTCTGGCTTCTTCTCCACTTTTCTTCTTGTGGGTCTTTTTGCTCTGGTACCCGAAGAAAATGTGTGAGGACATCGGGCTGTCCCCAATGATTGGTCGCCAGCACATGCCCTCCTTTCTGAGACTGTCGCGGCTGCACACTCAGCAGATGTCTGCAGGGCTGTCGCTTGCTGATGGAGAGTCTTAAATCCGCATCTTCCAACCAGCCTAGCCTCTTAAGCAGCCTTTCCTCACATTCTTTCTAAAGGCATGGGGTGCCCCCTAGTGCACTGGACTGGTGGGGGAGTGCGGGGGGCACGGAGATCACTGGTGAGTGGGGGCTCATATCCGTGGGGTGCCCCCTAGTGCACTGGACTGGTGGGGGAGTGTAGGGGGCACGGAGATCATTAGAGGGTGAGGGCTCACATGCGCAAGGCTGTTACACTCACCATCTCACTGGAGCTTCGTTTAAGTTAAGCACAGTACCTTCCCCAGAATAGGGAAACTGAGGCTCAATGATGTGAAGACACTGGCCCGAGGCCTGAGCCCATTCTGGCTGGTTATATAGCCCAAGCTCCTCCCACACTTTTCAGGGTTGCAGCGAGGCCGAGGTGCCACATGCGGTGGGGTCTGTCACAGGCATTCGGAGCTGGCACCGTGGGGGCGGTTCCGGGCGTGCTCACAGAGGCACCTCCGTGTAGGTCTCTGCCGCGGCTCGCACCGATCGGGCTTTGTTGGTGTCTGTGAGACTGGATGGCCATGACGGTCTTGGGGCCCTGGATCTCCTAGGGTGGGACCCCTCCCAGGCCCCTCACCCCTCAGTCTCAGCACCGGAGTAATCTTCTGGTGGTTTTGGCTGACAGGCTCTGAAGAGCAGCTGCTCACCACGAGACACGCCGCTCCCCTCAGCTCTGTGAGGGGCCCCATCCCCACCCTGACTCAAGTGAGGAGACTGAGGCTTAAGGAGGTGAAGCCACTGGCCTGTCACTAGGGATGGAGACGCAACTATTCACAAAGGGAGTCTGGCTTCCCATGTGAGCAGCCGGCTTACGTCAGTCAAGCTGCCCCGAGTGGGGGACATCAAAGCCTGCTTCCCTGGGGCTTCGGGAGTGACCCTGGCCTTGAAGGGCAGTGTAACGGTGACTTTTCTCCAAGGTCATCTTTTAGAACAGTCAGGGTTGTGGTGGCCAGCCTTCCTCCCAAGGTGAGCCCCGCAAGGCTGGGGTGGGGGGACTGTGCTGGTTGGGCGACACTGGTTGGGCCCAGGCAGGCTAGAATCAGCACAGTGGATCTAGGATCTTCAGCCATTGGGACCAATCTGATCGCTGCCCTCCCATAAGAAGACTTGTTATTTGAATGTTCAGGGCCAGATAAGGCAGAATGAATGGGCATCCGATCTGGTGAACTCAGAAACTGGGGAGTTTCTTGGACTGACATGGGGGCCCCCACTCCGGCACCACAGACACCTGTCCCGGCATGATGCTGGCAGCAGACCGTGGCTGAATGGGACGTATTCCTGGAAGGCCATTTCCGATCTCCTCTCAGGGGTGGATCTTGGGTAGTGGTGGGGAGAAGGGATGCAGGAGGCAACCCTACTCATGGGAAGTCTGGTCTGGGGAAGATGCAAGCTGACAACCAAGTAGAACACTTCAGTCCCAAATGGTGTGCAAGATGATAATGATAATGATGACGATGACGATGACAGTGATACAGACGATGGTGATGATAGAGATGGGCTGATGAGGGTGATGGGCTGATGGGGATGACGGAGAGGGCGGGATGATGGTGGGAGGGGGATGGTAGAGGGAGGGGGATGGTGGAGGGAGGGGGGTGGTGGGGATGGTGGAGGCGATGGGAGTGATGGGTACCAGGCAATGTGCTAAGTGCTAAGCAGTATTTATTCCTTATCTTTTCTAATCATAACGTAATTTTTTCTGTCCTGACAATTAGGAACACTGTCAGGCAGGCACTGTTCTTGTCCCCACCTTCTAGATAAGGAATCTGAGGCTTGGAGAAGTAACTTGCCCACGGTCACAGCACTGGGAAGAGGAAGAGTGGGTAGTGCCGTTGAGGCGGAAGCCGCCAGGGTCCTGCTCAGGGGCGACAGCACCATGAGAACGCCGACTAGCCGAGGCAGGTCTGAAAGGCCTCTTCCCCGCACTAGTTTTCTAGGTCACATCAGGTGGTATCGTGGGGATGAAATTTCCTAAGGCCCTGAGCTGCCCTAGGAAGTTGGGGAGCAGGGAGAAGTCCTGGCTCACAATTACACGGGGGCCTTAGTAATCTTGTCTTGGCAGAAGTGGGGTCCTCCACCCATTCTTCTATCTCAAGTGTGCAGAGCCCTCGGGGTAGGAGTCTGCCTGTGGAAGGGCCCCGGAAATGCGGTTCATCGACAGTGTCCACCCGCGCCAGCAAACCCTTAACAGGAAGCCGTCCCGTTAGGCCAGAGCTCTGTCCCGACCTCTTCTGGAGGATTCACCCTCATCTGCAGAGAGGAAGCCGTCACCCCGCGTTCTGCTGGGCCCTGGGACATCCCGCCTGGCAGTGCTTGCTAACGGACTTCCACTGAGTAGGAGTCACTCGCTCTCCCCTTGGCAAGGTCCCTGGTCTGAGCGGGTCTCCAGGAGCCATATTTGTACCGCATGTTTATCCATTCGTACCGAGTGGATAAAACAACACTTGATCCGAACCGGGTCAACCAGATGTTCTCTCGTGGCCATTTGGAACCAGATTTGAGAGATGGAGAGTCAGGCTCTGTGGCTGGATGAAGGGATAACGTGTAAACCTGGGAGCTGTGAGGTGTCCCACTTCCCCTCTGCGAGCTGAGAAGTCTAGAAATCCGGTCTACAGAAGAGAGGGGAGCGTGGCGGATATGCATGGAGAAGGACTGATACAAGACGGAGTCAGTCCTGCCCACTTTCTAGGACCTGAGTCTGAGGGCTTGTGGGTACTGGACAGGGAGGTTGTGGGCTGAGATTTCTCAGCTACCTGTGAAGCCACAGCAGCTAAGGGCAGGGTCCGGCCCTCGTCTGCCAGGGCCCGAGGACGAGGTCAGGCGAGAGGCCCAGGGGCCCCTGCCAGCCGTTCTCTCTCAAAGGGGCCTGAGCTCCTGGGTGGAGCCTTTCCTGGGGTCTCCCTAAGGGTGTTGGAAGACTCCACTGGCAAAAGAGAACAGGGGACCCTCACACAGGGAGAAATGCATCACCTCACCTCCCCAACACCCTAGAGCACTGTAGGGCCGACTGCCTGCAGCACCTCTTAAAGGGGTCCTCCGCACAGTTCAATGTCATCCTGGAGGCCGACTAAGGCTGGTGGACAGTCATCTTCACTGTAGCTCATCCCTCCCATGATGGCGGAACTGCCGCCTGGGGACTCTACTCTTCTCCCTGCCCAGTCTTAGACCCCCGGGTCACCAGCTTGCTGGCAAGAGGGACACACTGAGTGAAACTCATAAAACCATCAAAGCAAGTTCCCAAACGTAGCAACTCCACCTGTGTTGCTAAGTATGTCCTGTGAGCAGCCTCGGTGTAGACCTGAGGCTCCTGAGGCTCAGAGGTTGAGAGACATGCCCAAGGTCACTGAGAGCAAGCAGTCCTGACATCAGGCCCCTCCCGGCGCTGCTGGCAATGTCTGGAAGCCAGACCATGATCTTTCAATGCAGGGGCCCACTATGAACTTCCAGACCAGGAGCCCACCTCTCCCGCAGTGACTCCTAAGAGACACACCAAGCGTCCCTGGGCCACCTCCTTTCTCATCCTGGTACAACTCAGCCCTCGCAGCCTCCTCAGATCCCACCACCCCTCTCGAGGGCCCACGTAGTCCTCTTCACCCAAGTTCCTGGGCTTCTGCTTAACCATCACCTCCACCGGAAGCCACCCCTGACCCCGCAGTCTGACTTGGGTCACCCCACTGGACTCCAAGCTCTGAAACGCTCCACTCTGCCCATCACCTCCCTGGGAAGGAGAAACAGCTCTGCCCCTGAGAGGTTGTCACACTTCCCTCTCCTGTCCCCCAGGGACCCCTCTGCCCCCTCGTCTTTCTGGCCCGCCTCTCACACGGGAGCACTCTTCCCCCCACACTGCTGACCCGGGACTAGAGAAGACGGATGGCCGAGGGTTTCGCAATGAACTTTGTGCCACACTTTTCATATGTTACCACTTCAAAACCAATCAGTAAGTGTTTCTGATTATATCTTTTTTTTTTAAGTTAAACGCTAATTTTTTTCTGGGTGTAAAAAAGACGTGTACCCATTGCGGCAGATCTGGAGAATACAGAGGGGGAGAAAATGAAGGAAAGAAATTCATTCGATGACCGCAGGACTCAGAGAGAACCAAGATCAGTGACGTTATATGTTTTTTGTACGTACATGTATATTCATGTCGATCATCCATTTTGTTCCTCTTTTAAAATACTTCATTTAAAATTGTTAACTCTTAGGCTAATATTCTTATTCTCCATTTAGTGCCAAACCAGGCATCAAAAGACGCACCTGTTAGTTCTGACTGCCAGGCCTGACTAAAATATCCCCGCCCTCTTGAACCTCTGAGAAGCCTGGGGTTGGCTGGAGGCTGGCCTGGGGCAGTTAATTAGGTACATCCTGGAAATGCCTTTTTGGGGCCCCCTGCCTTCTTTCCCTGGGAAAGCAGAGCATGATACGGGGCCCTCCTTCGACCTCTGTCCTCAGCCCAGGACACTGAGGCGACACTGCAGGTTGGGGCAGAAGGTAGAGCCTTAAAAGAGGAGGGGCCCATCCTCACCCCCTTCCGCTGGACCTCTGGCCTCTGCTTGTTCTGGGCCCCCCAAAATAGGGGAGGGTCTTTAAAGCAGCCAAGCCAAACCCACCCCTGGTCTCGCCACCTCATGGCTAGTCTGTTCCCATCCCTCCTCAGCCCCCGGGCCCTGTGACCTTGCTGATGGGTGAAGGGACAGCAGGACAGAAGCAGCAGCAAGAAGTCCCCTTCACCCCCTCTGCCCTCGCTCCACACTGGGGGCGCTACCCCCTCTGCCACCCGCCCCCACAGAGAGCACCGCAAAGGGTCCCCAGGACGCTTGTGGACTCCAACATGGGTGCCCTTTAACGCTGGCCACTTGGGGAAAGCACCGGGTGCTGCCTAAGCTCTGGCTGCCACTCGGGGACGGCCTTTGGGCCACCAGGCTGAAATGGCCACGTGTGTGACTGCAGGGAAGGCAAACCTGCACGACGAGGCCCAATGAACCCGCGCTCCGTCCGACAACAGGAACCCTCCTGCCCGCCCGTTCATAGTGGCATAAAAAGTGACTAAAATGTGCCTTCGAACCAATGGAGGTGTGTGTGCTGGAGGTCAGGGTCACTGGCCTGGGACCTCCCTGGCCTTCATGCTGATGTTTGGCCCCACTTTTCCTCCTGGCCTGGGTCAAGCTTGTCACCAGGGCCGGGGGCCTAGTGGACAAATGAGGGGAAGGTTGTGGCCCCCGAGCTTCAGGGCTGTGGGGCGAAGTGCTGCCCGTGCCCTGGCCTGGCCTCCGGGGACTGGAGAAGTCAGGCCCTCTTGCTCTCTCGCACCCCATCCCTCTGAGTGGGGCCAGCCCTCTGCTGCACCGCTGGCTGTGGCTCCGAGGTGGCTGTGGGCCCACGCGAGCGTAAGGATGCAGAGCGAGCCGTGTTCTTACATCGTCAGGACCTGGGGTCTCGGAGATCGAAGCTCTGCTTTGCTGAACAGTGTTCTGGAGGCTCTTTCAGGGAAGCCCCTGGCCTCTGGGCCCAGGCAGGGTGGCCCTGGCCTCCGGGGAGAGAGCGACTGTTCCCCTTTGAGGAGCTGGAGCCAAGTGGCCTGAGAGGGGGACAGGGAGGACCCAGTGGGGCTGAGCACTGTGTGGCGGGAGGTTCGGAAGTAGGGAGGCCCCAGGTGGCAAGGAGTGACTTTTTTAATAGAGATTTTCAAAGAGCGTGAGAAAAACCCTCCCCTCCAGCGTGCCCGTCGGGTGTTCAGGAGAGTCTAAAATGCCCCCAAAGCACCTACTACAAACATTATGACGGACGGTAAATGAGACGCCAAATTCTAAGTGAAAGAGAAAAAGAGAGACGATGCGCCTTACAGGGCTCGCTGCTGGCGTTCAGCATCATCTCCGGGGGCAGGAACTCTCACTGCCTTCCTTCCTGGTGGCTCCAGTCTGGGTGGTGGGTGCTCCTTATGAGCCTGACCTGCTGCCCTCGGTGGCTAGCGGGGGGCCCGGCAGGACGCAGCGGCTCACTAAACAGTGACTCAGTGACTGAATGAGTAAATGAGGGAATGGATGAACCAGCGAAGAGGTTCAGGTCTGGAGGATATTCAGGATCCTGGCACCATGCCTGCATGGCCCCCTCAGTGTCCCTTCACTGGCCCGTGGCCCGGGGACACTGGTGTGCCTGTAAGTCCCCTTCCTCGGGGTCTCCCTAGGAGTGCCCTGACGGATGTTGACAAAAGTCACAGTTTTGCTCATCAGGGGTGGAGTCTGCCCTCGACCCTGTCTGGTTCTCATCTCCACTGCTGGGCTGGCCTCAGGGCGAGGGCAGCGGACCACTGGCCTGAGCGGCCCGAGCAAGAACAGAGTGAACATCCCTCCAGGAGTCCCGCAGCCGGGCCAGAGGGACCACGTTCCGAGGGCTCGGGGCCCTCCCTCCAGCGTTTCACAAGGACAGACAGAAAAACCGACCGGTGTGGGGCCAGTCCCCGTAGCTGTCACAGCAGCCCTCTGGCCCAGGCCGGGAGCACAGCAGGGAAGGGTAGGGTCGGCCGCCGGGAGGACGTGGACCTGGCTCGGCTCTGCCCTACCGGAGGGCTACGAAGCCGGACAAGTCACCCGACCTCCCCGAGCCTCGCTGGCCACTACGGACAACCACCGCGGGGCCGAGGGTCCGGTGAGGCCACGACAGCATCTGGCCCGCGGGGAAACGCTCAACAAAACTCACTGCTGGCTATCACTTACGTCTCTGTGCCCCGTGAGGAACCGCTGGGTGGGGTCACCTCCTCTCTGGCCATTTTATGGTTGTGGGGACCGGTGAGATGGGAGGCTCCAGCACCCCCGAGGAAGGAGGGATGTGGAGCGTGTGTGTGTGAGTATGTGTGAGGTGCGTGTATGTGTGAGCGTGGTGTGTATGTACCCCCGCACGTGAGACCACACGTACGTATGCGTGCCCGTCTGTGTGCACGCGCCCCTGCACGCGGGTGGAGGGGCTACTCTGAAGGACGGTGTGGACCTGCCTCTGCGTAGCCTTCAGCGTCAGTGGACTTCCCCCTGCCGTCCCCTCAGGCCTCCCGTCACCACGACGCCCTTCACTCTGGCGAAGCCACCACTCCCCACTGGGTCTCTGTCCTCCCCCCGACCCCCGCCCCGGCCCCCCAGGAGCCCGGCGCAGAGAAAGCACGAGCATGTGGAAGAGATGCAGCCGGCGGGTCCTGAGCAGGAGGCCCCACTCCCGGGGCAGAAGGCCTCACCACAGGGAGCCAAACCCCGGGCTGGGGTCCACTTTACTGTCACCAGTGCCCGGCAGGGTGGGTGTCAGCCCAAAGCCCGAGGCCACGCGGGTGCAACACTCTCAGACCCCACCAGGCGGAGCCACGGGCCCATCTCCACACCAGGCCCATCTCAGGCTTCTGGTTTTAAGAACCCACATTTCAGACCAAATCTGCACGCAGGGCGTCCTCTGCAGCTCGGCCCGAGGAAGGACTGCTGGCCTTGGGCTCCCGGGCTGGCTCTGGACCGGACAATGATGGGGGGCTGCTCAGAGCATGGGGCTGGGACCCCCCACCCTACGCCCATCCTGCTCCTCCACCCCCCACGCCGAGGGGGTCCTGCCCCTGGGCCCCAAGCTGACCTGAGGAGCGGCTAGTGAGGGGCGGTGGGGGTGGGGGCTGGTCCCTGCCCAGAGCCCTGAGCGCCGCCCTGGGAGGGAGGCCAAGCTGAGGCCACACTCACCTTTCCAGCCCTGAAGACATCTCTTCACTAAACTCTGAGCTCTCACTACTGCCTGGAAAAGGAACACAGATCAATGAGCGTGGCAGCCTCGCGGAGGAGGGGCCAACCCCAGAGGAGTCTGTTCCCCTGGGTCAGAAGGCCCAGGCCCCTGAGCTCCACAGAAGTGCCACTCAAACGGCTTTCCGACCCGGTGGGCCTCCGTGTGACTTGGGGCTTTGCTGCCGCTATTTCTGACGCCCTCTCCTGGGAGCATCGAAGAACCAGCCCCTCCCGCCGTTGCTGGTAGGCCCTCCGCTCCCTTCCCTCTGCCTCCGTGAAGACGGCAGCGGCCTGCCCACTGGCCCACCGGGCTCGGTGTCCCTCGGCCTCTGTGCTGGGCTGGCCTGGCCCCACCACTGCCTCCCTCCTGGCCCAAGTGACCCAGGGCTAGAACAAGCCTCACTTAGTGAGGACAGGGGCCGAATGAGCACCTCCTCTCCCAAGGGCCAGGAGGGTCACAGACAGAAGCCTCGAGGGAGTGTCCCTTGGCCTCCTGGCCAGTGTACACAAGAGAGGGGTTCCGCCTCGCCCAGGCTGCCCCTCCGGCATGGACCGGGACACCTGCTCTCCAAGGCCTGGCTCTGGCCACAAGGACACCCGTCCCTGCACACCGCCGAGTGCCTCTGTGCGCTCTCAGGACTCAGAGGTGCCTCGGCTCAGCTCTCTGTCCGGGCTGCCTGCTGGCACCCAGGCTGGCCCGAGGGAAAGGGGGAGGGAGGAGGTCTCGGGCCCCTTGGGAGTCACTGGGTGGCAAGGGCTCCAAACAGGGCACACATGCACATGGTTCCCGGGCTTTCAGCTCCGAGCAGAAAAACATCGGAATTTCCCAAGAAGAGGAGCCAAGCACCAACCTCTTGACCTCCTGCCTGGATGCTGGACAGCCCTGTGCCTGACTCCGCTTTCTGTCTCAGGAATAGCAAGGCCCGGGGGTTACAGGCCCAGTTCAGAAAGGTTTCCCGGATGGAAAGCAGCTGTCCTGCTGTCCAGCTGAATGCTCCGGGTCTGGCACTTCCCAGAATGATTCCTCACAACTTCACCCCCACCCCATTGCAGGCCGCTCGGAGGGAAGGGTTCAATGACCACTCAGTGGGGCCCTGCACACTACAGCCTTTCCGGAGAGATCCGTAACTCATCAGCATACTCCAGTCTCTCGGAGCGGCCCTGCTTACCTGGCGCACCCGGCCTTTCCCGAACATACTGACCCCAGAACTCTTCTCCCCCACACGCTGACACCTATGAGCCACAGGCTGCACTGTCCTAAGCTGTCGGAAACCCCAGACTGGGTCCAATCAGGATAACTTCCTCCCAGGTGAGAAGGCAGATGCAGACCTTGCTCGTCACAGCCTTTCAGGGGGGAGGGCGGGTGGGAGATGTTTGCCCCTGTGGTGACATGGCCTCAGAGACCGGGACATGTGACACGTGATTCCCGCCCTTCCCATTCCTCCCCCTTCCTCCCGCTGCTCACAGGCCCCCCACCCTGCAGACCTTGCCAGATCAACCCCCCAGCCTGGCAACCGTCTAAGCCGCCCCCAGCCCTGGGAGGGCTCGCAGACAGACACACAGACACACAGACCACGGAAGCACAGGCACACTGAAAGGGCACAGCCAGTGAGAGTGTACTTGTCTGATGGCAGTAGTGACAGGTGGCCTGGGCACCGCAGGGTGACAGGCCTGTGACCAGAGCTCAACAATGTCCTCAGCTCTGCCTCCAACCTCTCACCACCCCCCTCGGCAGTTCGGTCTCTGTTCCCTCCACTGACATGAGTACCGCTTCTGGCTGAGGCTCAGACAGGCAACTTTATCCCTTGAAGATCAATTTTTCATCCTAACTCTGGCTTCTCGGTGTGAAGACAAGCACACGAGTGAGAACCCGGTGGCCCACCCCGCTGCTGTCCCCAGGCAGCTTCCCCCGCTTGGCACTGCTGGGGTGGGGGCTTGTGGGGACAGGAGCCCCGCCGCCGGGGCAGTGGCCGGCCTCTCGCAGTTGCCAGCCAATGACAGCGGGTCTCGGGTGTGCGTCCGCTTCCTTCCACCTGCCTGCCGCGCTCAGGGCAGGGCGAGGACACCCCCGGGGCGCTTCGGGAAGCAAACCTCCTCCTGGGGGGGAGCCCTTTCTGCAGAGGGTGAGGGGCCACCAGGCGCTGCACAGTGACAGAGACAGACACGGAGCACACGCGGCACTGTGGCCCGCCCGCTGTCGTGTGCAGGCCGGAGACGCTTACCTAGGGAGAGTCCGTTGGTGACGGCAGAGGAGGAGGCGGGGGCGAGGCCCCTGCGGGGGCTGCGGGGCTCTAGGACGCTGTCGTCCAGCAGGTGCCTCGCCTTCTCCGACGGGAATGTCGCACTTTTACTCTCAACTACACTCAACTGACACATCATACTGGAAAACGGAAAGGAAGAAAGAAGGCAGAGCTCCTTATCCGTGGAGTCACGGTGAGGATGCCTGCCCTGGGGGTCCTGAGCACACGGAGCAGCCGGAGGAAAGAGGCATCCACCCAGAACCACGGTTCAAGGCCAGACTGGGCCCTATCTCATGGCGTGACCTTGGGCAAGTCACATCCTTTCTCTGAGCCTCAGTTTGTCCATCTGTCAAATGGGGACTACGCACACTAGCCCTGTCTGTCTCGCAGGATGATTCCAAGGCTCATGTGAGTGGGTCGTGTTTGTGAAGGATGGAGCCACGTGAGTGAAGGGACAGCCTGAACCTGTGGGCAGGATGCTTGGTTCTGGAGTCACACGTCTGGTCCAAATCCTTGTTCCAACCTTCTCCTCACTGCAAGGTGCTTCACCCCACTGAGCCTCCTAGGACTCATCTTACATGTATAATACGGCCCCCACCTCGGAGGCCTGCCGGGCTCGGTGACAATGCCTGACAGGCACGTAGCGGAGTGTCTGACACAGAGCAAGCTCTAAACCCTCACACAGCAAGCCTCTTCCCCTCCAGCCTGTGGGCTGGCTGAGCCCTGTGACCTAGCGGTGGAAGAAAGGAAGGAAGGGGAGGGAGGGAGGAGGGATCCAACGGTTCGAGGGCCTGTGCCCAATACCGCGTCCCCGAGCTGTTGGCCTGACAAGGCTGGTGAACTGGAGGCAGGTGCACTGCTCTGCAGGCTTTCTGAAGCTCCTGGCAAGCAGAGACTCTGCCCCAACGTGGGCAGGGGCCTTGAGACGCTTGGTGATGCCCTGGATGACAGTCACGGTGTCCACTGGGCTCTGGAGTGTTCCGCAAGGGAGGCACTAACTGAGCTTGGCAAACCCTCTGGAATCCAGCCATTGCTGCCCTGGGCTTCCCCATATGCCTTCCCCGTCGGCTCCCGAGCCAGTGATCCCTGTCACCCGGACGCAGGCTGTGGCACTGCAGACTGCTCCCTGGCCCTTCCCGCACCCCCCCCCTCCAGCTTGTGCCAGCCTGAGGGGAGGCCCCCAGGAGGCAAGCAGTCCCAGCAGCCCTGGGGCCCACGGGGGCTCGCTCGGTCACCCACTTGTTTCCCAGGCTGTGGCTCTTCCGGTGTCTCGGGACAGGGGGCGTGGGGAGGCTACCAGCCACGGACGCGTCGGGACAGGTGGGCCGCCGGCTGAACCTCGCAGAACCGGAGCCAGCGGAGGGGCCTGTGAACAGAGCAGAGAGAGAGAGGGATGGGGGTGGGGGGCCGGGCTGGGGAGGCTCAGAGGAGGTGGCCCCTGGCGGGGCAAGGCACCTGGCCCGCTGTTGCAGGTGGGGCCAGGGTCACACAAGGTTTCTATTCAGGAGACACGGACCCCGAGCCGGCAGTATAACGAGCCTCTGAAAGGACTGTCAAGATGGCCAGTGTCCTGCTCTGCATGGGGCCCCGTGACCGGGCAATGGCACCGGCTGATGCAGGAGAGAATGTGTGGATGGAGATGGGGGTGGATGGGGGACAGGCAGGCTGGCCTGGGTTCCCCATGGCAACACTTATCCGGGGCCACCCAGCTGGGTGACAGAACAGGGACTTCACAGTACATTTCTGAGTCCAAGTCCAGTGACCTGGCCCCGTGTGCCTACAGCTGCTTTCTGTTCTCGGCCTGCTCACTCAACAGAAAGGGATGGCCAGCTTCTCAGAGGAGGCGGTGGGTTGACCAAGATAGGGCCCGGCTAGGGAGGCAGGGGTCGAGACCCCAGGCCTGTCAGCTACTGCCTGGTGACCAGGTTACTTAACTTGTTCCCTAAGCCTCGGTTTTCTCGTCTGAAAAGTGGGACTAACTCAGCTCACCCCGCAGGTGGCTGGGAGCTCATGAGGTCATGAACACGGAACTTCACAGATGGCGCTTCTACTTGTTTTATTAGGACACGTATTACCATGTCCTTCTCAGCCCTATTCCTGGGGGCACTGGGAAGTCACGAGAGCCGGAGGCCAGGGCCTCAAGCCACACTGAGTGCCGGATGCAGAGACTGAGGCAGAATCTTTCATGTGGCCATGTCCGTGGCTATATTTTGAGGGGCGTGGCCCCGACCACAATTGTCCTCTTTTGTTTCTGTGGTTTGGGAAGGGACATCTATTTTTTTTTTTAATATTTATTTAATCTTGAGAGAGAGAAAGAGAGACAAAAAGCAGGAGTGGGGGAGGGGCAGAAAGGGAGAGAGAGAACGGTCAGCACAGAGTCCAATGCGGGGCTTGAACCCACAAAGTGTGAGATCATGACCTGAACTGAAGTCTGCCGCTCAACCAACTGAGCCAGCCAGGTGCCCCGGGAAGGGACATCTTTAAGGGAGGTGACCCCAGGTGCTAGCCTAGCCTTGGCCACCTGGGACAGACACCGAAAATAGGAGCCTGGACTTCCACCGAGAAGCTCGGCCATACCAAACACACACGCGGGGGACCTGGGGGACTCTCCTGGAGGGCCTGTGGGGCCCAAGGTCCACCCGGGGCTTCAGACCCTCCACCCCATGACGCCGTAGATGGACCAGGGGCCGGAGGGCTCCCCAGTTCTCCAGCATGCTGGGCTCATGCTCATTTTAAAGTCCGAAATAACGAGCCCTGTTCCCAGCCCGTCGCTGCAGGACTCTAGGTCCCTCCTGCCCTTTGGAAGATTCGTAAGGCGGGACCGCACACCACCCGGAGTGCCAGCTTCCGGCTCCCAGCTGTTGGGTTCTCACCCCTGCCTCCCCTCCACACCCCCACCCTGCACACACACCTCCCCGCTCAGACCCCGCGCTACACCGCCAATCCCTCTCTCCTTAAGCCCCTCCCTTTCCAGTGACACCACCTCCGCCTCCACGAGAAGACCGCGGCTGTCAGCTCCAGCCTCGCCAGCGCCACGCGTGCCCCATCCACACCTGCCCTCCTGCCGGGCCTAGGGCTCGGGCATGCCTCTCCTCCCCTGGCCTGCCTGTTCCCTCTGAGAAAGCATGCCATCGCCTCCTCTCTCCTTCTGGTCCCTTCCCCAGCCTCTAAACACATCGTCGTCTCCCGTTTTCTGTGGAATAGGGTCCCTTGGCCCCGTGTTCCTCCTGGCCAGTCGCATGTCCTCAGAGGACTGTGCTCCCCGTAGCTCTGCCTCTGCCCCCACACCTTCTCCCCGCAGCCTGCAGCATCTGGTGCTAGTGGCCAGTCCTTCTGGAAATGGCTCACGTCGCAGGTGTCCGTGCTGCCTCACTCCCACCTCTCCCTGTGCCTCTTGGCCACCGTCACTGCCTCCTCCGTGGGTTCCTTACCCTCCAGCTGGCGCTCAGGTTGGTGTTTCCTACACAGGCTTCCCTCTTTGGCTCTGGTTTGGTTTGATGTTAACTCTCCAGATAGGCTTATGGCTCTTAAATTTGTCCCGCAGCGCTCTTTTCTGAACCCGAGACCGATACACCCAGGATGCTTCTGTCTGAACATTCCTAAGGTACGCAGAGTCCTGCTCAGTGAGGGTCGGACCCAGAACCCCCTCCTGTATTCCGACAGTGGACACTCTGTCATCTGGCCTGGAGTGTCGGGTCGTCTTGGCTTCTCCCAGACTGTGACTGGCCTCTCCTCTTCATAAAAAATTTTATTTTAATGTTTATTTTGGGGACAGAGAGAAACAGAGCATGGGCATGGGAGAGGCGGAGAGAGAGGGAGACAGAATCTGAAGCAGGCTCCAGGCTCTGAGCTGGCAGCACAGCGCCCGCCGCGGGGCTTCAATTCACGAGCTGTGAGATCATGACCTGAGCCAAAGTAGACACTTAAACTACTGAGCCACCCAGGCACCCCTCTCTTCTTACCTCCTCTTTGCTTACCATACACAATCACCAAGGCCCCTAGATTCTGTACATCCCATCCACATCCATCTCTCATGTCACCACCTGGGCTGGGTCCCCTCTACCTTCTTCCACCTCCTGATGGATCCTCTGAAACCCAACCCCCGTATAGCTCCATGAGCGTTTGACAAAATGAAAAGCTGGGCACGTCAATTCCGTGCTTGAAACTGCCAGCGGTGTGGTGTTCCATGCTGCCTGAAGTCAAGCAGATCTTAAAGTCCTGACGGAGGAGTGAAGGGAGGAAGTGGCCAGGACAGGTGTTAAGAAGGGCAGAAGAGGCCTGGGCCTACCAGAGATCAGAACCAAACACAGAATGGTAGGAATGCACCTCGTTTGGTGTTGGGGCAGGGACGGAGAAGCAGTTCGGTACATGGGAAGGGAGAGCCTGGCCTCGCTTCAGGACGGTGGGTCAGTGGGGCAGTGAGGGCGCGAGAACCGTCGGGCTGTGGGGAGAAGGATGGAACTGGGGTCCTCCCACCTTCTGTTATACAAGCGGATTCACGCCACGAATGGGAAAAGCAAAAAATGCGAAACTACTGGGAAAAGAAATCTAAGAGACGATCTTGATGATGCTGGGGAAAGAAATAAAAGCATAAGCCCTCAAGTACAAAAACAAATTTGAACTGATGACATAAAAATCAAACATTTCTGCACCCAAACAAACAAATAAAAGCAAAAATCAATGTTGAAAGGCAAACTGTACTCTGGGGAGGAGGGATTGTGTCACCCACGCTGCCAGCAAATGATTCGTGTTGAGATACATAACGAACTTCAAATATCAGTAAGAAAGAGGCAAACCACACAGAGAAAATGGGTGAAGGACACAAACGGGAAATTCACAAAAGACGAAAACACCACGTGACCAATAACCACAGGGAATGATGCTGACCTCACCGGTGATAACGGGATGCAGACTGTAGAGGAACAGTGAGAAAAAACTCTTTTGCCTTATTAGGTTGTCAAAAGTTAATTAGCCTGACAACATCAAGTGTTGGCTAGGATGTGGAAGAAAGGGCTCTCGGGGTGCCAAGTATTGGGAAAGCAGTTAGCAGTGGCAGGAGAGGTAAAGATGCTCTGCCTTTGTGCCCAGGCGATTCCAATTCTGGGTGTCTATCCTCAGGAAACTCCTGCACGTGCTACAGGAACCAGGAGACACATTTATAAGGATGCTCCGTGCAGCGCTGTGACGGCAGCAAAAAGGTGGACGCAATCGACATGCCCCTCAGGGGGGAAACGGACAAATAAGCTGTGCGCCATTCACCCAACAAATTCTACAGAGCAGAAAACAGTGAAGAAACTGGATTTATAGGAATCAATACAGATTATATCCTAGAAGCCTAGGCTCAGTGGAAAGGGCAAGGTGAAACCGAATGTTTACACTGAGGCATGATGCCATTTTTGTAAACCTTGTAAGACACACAAAACAATACTACCATGTAACAAACCTGCACGGGAAAAACACAAAGTGGTGTCAGGGGAGTAGGAACCTCTGTGGGGAAGAAAGAGGATGGATGGGGTAAGGGGGACTTCTGCTCTAGCTATAGTGCTATTTTACTTAAAAAAATATAAAATATGGCAAAAATGTTCATTTCTGTTAAATATGGATAGTGGGCACAATGGGTGATCTCTATGTGTTCAACATGCCATTATTTAAAATGAGAATACTTTAGGAACACTACTGTGTGCCAGGGGCTGTGCTGGAATCTTCCATTTGCCCTCCAGATTCGTCCTGCACCCTCTTCCATCCTGTGCCATGAACTGGGAGCTGGGCTCTGGGGCCTGGGTCAGTGGGCTCCCTTCCCTCTGGTTCCTCATTGGATCAGGCCTATGGGGGAGCTGTGGCCAGAGACGGGGGGGTGAGGAAGGGAGGAGAGAGGGGATGGCACCATTTCCTCCAGACTCTCCTTCGGGGCCACCCCTGAGAGGCGGCAGTTTCCCCAAGTCCTCTCTACTCTGGTTTTCATAACCACTGTCTCCCTGCACTCCTGTTCCAGCGTTGGGGTGCCGAGATGTCCTTGGGGTTCCTTCCACCCTGCCCGCGTCTTTATAAGGAGCCCCTTTCCGAAGCTCTCCGCTGATCGCCCCGCTGGACTGTGCCATCTGCGTCCTGCTGCAGCCCTGCGGTGCCTTCATATCTAACCCTCACTACACTCCTCTGAGGTCTGCATATTAGCCTTAATTCACAAGCGGGGAAGCAGCAGCTCAGGACGTTAAGCTTCAAGGGCAGGGAGCTGGTTGGCTAGGCAATCAGGTTCAAGTGTAGGCGTTGTGAATCCATGGAGCAGACACCTGGGCCCACGTGCCCACCACCTCCTCCAGGAACCCTTTCCCACCACTGGCAGGGTCACAGGGGAGCCAATGCCAGACCATTGTGGCCTTGCTCCTGGACCCGGATAGGGCTAGACATCTTCCTGAGCATTTTCAGATTTGAGCCTAGAACACGTCTGAGGACAATCACTTTTTCCTGGATGGGCAATAAAACCTAGACATTGTCAGTGGCCATGTTTCCTGCTGGTGGAAGAGAGTCCTGCTTCAGTCGTGCCTGAGCCCGGGGCCGCGTCCTCCCTCCCTGGCCGCTCAGCCCTTCCCGGACCCCGTGATCCAACAGCTCCCCTTTCGGTTGAGGCAGCCGGAGTCTGTCTCACTGTTCGCAGCCCCAGGAACCTGACCTGGAGGCCCTGCCTCATCACACCGCCTCCTGGGGGGCTGCCTGGGTGACGTGGCCTGGTGGCAGGACACGGGGGAGGCTGTTGGAGGTCCCAATTCCAGCCTGCACATGGCATCTCAAAAACAGGCTCTGACAGCCCATGATAAGGAAGCCAGAGAGGCGGGGCCTGCACCTCACCGGAAACGGTGGCCTTTGAGGAGTGCTCGGAGGTACAGAAAGTGTAACTAAGCTTCACGCGAGTGTGTGTTTTCCTGGCAAGGAGTTCCATTCTGTCATCAGCTCTGATTGTTAACTGGGGAATGTACCAGAAGCATCTGGAGGGTGGGGGGAGAAATGGAGTTTCTTGGGCCCGTCCAGGAGGTTCTCATTTCATTGGCCTCGGGAGGGTCTGGGCCCGGCTCTCCAGGTGACTCGCACGTGCACCCCGGAAGGCCTTCTGCTCCATGGCAGCTGGAGGAGGGTCCCGCGCGGTGGTTCCCGGGAGGAAAGGGAAGCATGGAAGCCCTCCTGCTTTGTTTTTGTTTTGCGCCTATTGCTCAATCCAAGTCCACGCAGAGGGTGGAATTGGCCTTGTTTATCAGCGGCACGGCCGTGGGATTACACCGCCTGAGTCACCCTGGCTCCCGCCCTGGGTCCAGAAAGTCTTCTGTAAAGGTCAGCTCGCATCGCTCCCCCGCTGTGGTCTGAACTGGAACTTGACTCCCGGTGTTGTTGTAGGAATAATAATAATGGCGATAATTAAGGTTGAGTGTTCCCTGCCCGGCACTGAG